>OFHU01000221.1:0-154058 GCA_900245905.1 Lacerta viridis | reverse complement strand
AGAGCAAGGAAGGAGGGTCGGGCACAACCGAGCATGATGGCGGGGAGGCGGAGCCGGCCCAGAGGCGGCCGCCAGGTTTGGTTGTGGTGGCAGATGGGCTTGGTCGGTGACTGAGTAGCGGTGCTGCAGGCTTTGGACGGAGCAGCCGTTGCCCGGCGCGAGTCCTCCTCCTCCCCCCCCCCGCGCGGCCCCGGGGGTGAAAATGGTGCCCTAGCAGCGCTGGGACCATGTCGGAAGCGGCCCGGAGCCTCCTGCAGCGCTGGGGCGCCAGTTTCAGGAAAGGCACCGACTTCGACTCCTGGGGGCAGCTCGTGGAGGCGATAGACGAGTATCAGATGTGAGTGCGGGGTGGGCGGCGGCGGCGGCGCCTGGGGCTGCTGTCTGCTGAGGCGAGGCAGCTCCGAAGGGCTGGGCAGCCCGGCGGCGGCGGGTGAGAGAGGCGGCGGGCGGCACTGGGTGGGGCAAAGAAGTTGAGGCTGGGGCGAAGGCACTTGGAGGGCTGCGGGCGCCTGGGTGGGTCTGGCGCTTCTGGGCGGAGGCCGTGGGTGGTGACCCGAAGGGCACAAGCATCGAAAAAGCTCTGGGTGGAGCTGAGAGGCTCCGGTTCCTCAGGAGACGAGGGCGGCGGCGGCGCGCGGGGGGGGGGGGGTTGAAGGCTACAAGAGGTTCTGCTTGGAGCCCATGTGTCGATGCTTCACTTCAGGGTTTTTTGGGGCGGGGGGTTAGGGTCACGAAGGTCCCAGGGGGTTGCCTGTGGGTGAAGATGAGTCCGTCTTCAGTTGAGGCGTTGGGGAGCCGTGGGAAGGGCTGCTGAACTAGATCACTCCTATCTCTGTTTCTAAATATTTGCTTCCAACATTGAGCTTTGAAGCCTTAGGGAAGGATGGGGAGATATCTCCTCCTCAGTGTCCTCGCCGTGGGTGTCTCTCTCTCTCTCTCTTTGTTTGTGTGTGTGTGTGTGTGTGTTATGCGCTGAAACCTAAAGTTACCATTAGAAATAAGACTAAACGATTTTGTTAACGTTGTCTTGCTTCCCCAGGCACAGAACTATCTATGTGTTTGCCAGTTGTGTGATGTCTGGCGAAAGTTTTGCCTTTGGGGGCCACCTGTTGTTGTCCACATTGTTAATCTGGGTGCTGCGACTGTCTCTCAGCCCTCCCTAGAGCTGCCAGATGTGTTGTGGCACAGGGCTTCTTGCAACTCTAGAAACTGTCGGTGGAAGAAGGGTTTCTGCAGGTGCAGGTGCTTTGGATGCTGTGCTGTGGAGATCCGTGCTTGCCAGTTAGATACCTACCCTCCATAAAAATCGGATAGACCCACCTTTTCTTTCCTGCCAAGCTTTCATGTTTTGCCAATGGGCACTCAGCTGGCACTTGGGGACTGCTGCATAATATTAATAGCTTGCTGGGAAGCAATTATGACTGCTGTTCTTGACTTGAATCAAATCTGCAAAAAGCCAGAAGACAGGCTGAGATCATGCAAGGGGCTTCCTGTTAAATTTGTTCCTATTCAAACAGCTGACATCCTCCCTGCCATACCTCAAACAGCTTTTAAAGCGCCTTGGTGACTTCTAATCAGTATGGCATGGGGAGGGCTCCAGTTCAAGAAAAAGAAGTCTAAAAACCCATTGACCTCACAGAATGAGATTTATAATTCTTTGGCGTCTTGTCCTAGAACATGTGCCCTTCATCTTTCAAATAGTTATTCACTGTGCGTTACAAGTTACTTCAGAATCTTTTTCTCTCCCTCCCACAATAGAAATATAAATATAAATCCTTTATTGTCACTGTACCACATGTTTACAGTGAGATTAAACGAGTCCCCCTCTTCCCCACAATCTCTCAGTCCTTGTTACACTCTATGTGCTGTCGTACAACCTCCAACCCCGAACCTCAGCTGCAATTTTGCTGTCTTCCATTCAGCAGCCACACAACATAGGAGTATCCCTTTTTGAGTGCCATGTAGGTGTGAAATATAGAATCAGTTATATGGCCTCTGTTGACATATGCTGAAGCTGTTTCTAGGCCTCCCCTGGTTAGTATATGCCAGGGGTGGCCAACTCCCCAGAGTCTGCGCTATACTCACAGAGTTAAAAACTGGCAGTGATCGACCCACTTTTTTTGGGGGGGGGGGTTCAGGTCAAAGTTGTTGAGTTTTTTCAGGGAGGAGGTAAAATGTTGAGCTTTTTTAAGGTGAGCCACAGTTGTTCAGCTTCTTTGGGGGGAGCCAATGATCCACCAGTGATCTACCGCAGACGTCCAGTTATCTACTGGTAGATCACGATCTACCTGTTGGACGTGCCTGGTATATTCCATATTACCACATCATTGTTAATCAGAGTACAGTGAACCCAGTTGTTATTATTTATTAAATTTCTATACCACCCTTCATCTGAGGATAACAGGGCAGTTTATAATATTAAAAAACGCACACAACATAGCAAAAAACAAAACAATAGCACGCCCTACACACAGTTTAAAAAGCCATAAATTGTTTAATTAGCCAAAGGCCTGGGAGAAGAGGAATGTGTTTGCTTGGCACCTAAAGATATGTAATAAAGGCATCAAGTGAGCCTCCCTGGAGGGAGCATTTTACAAACAGAACCACCTTAGAAAAGGCCTATTCTTGTGTTGCCACTCTCTGAACCTCTCATGGAGGGGGGTGCATGGGCAGGGTATAAAATACTACTATTACTACTACTACTAAAAATAATAATAATAATAATTTAGAATAAACTGGCCTTCAGAACATTCCCTTCTGGGCCGTCAGGCTGAACACAGCTCCCCACTGCTGCTCTAAGGAGCTTAAGGTGACATTCATGGGTCTCAGTTTCCCCATTTTGTACCCACAACCCTGAGAGCTTGCTTAGGCTAAGAGATAGTGATTGGCCAGAGGAGGGGGACTAGTCTCCCCATAGTTCTGGAAATTTATGGGGTCCCTAGTTAACAGTCCTTTGCGGCAGTGGCGGAGTAAGGCTCCGCGGTACCCGGGGCGGCAAAGGAAACGCCCCGGGGGCGGGGCGTCGTGACATCACATTGTGACGTCATGACGCTCCGCCCCCAGGGCGGTTCCGGGGGTGCCGGCGCCGCTTCTGCAGCCCTCTTTTAAGCCGAAGAGCTCGCTTTTAAGCTCTCCGGCTCAAAAGGAGGCTGTGGAAGCGGCGATCCGATGACAGAGTGCGCCTGCGCGTGCAGGCGCACTCCGTCGTCGGGCCGTGCGCTGCCGCTCCCAGGGTGACGGAGGGAGCGGCAGCGCGTGGGAATGGTGGGAGGGGCTGCCTCTTGCCCCCACCCGCCGCTTCTCGCCCCTGTCGCCCGGGGGCGTACCGCCCCCACCGCACCCCCCTAGCGACGCCCCTGCTTTGCGGCACTTTTTTAAAAAGTCTAACCAATTCATACTGCAATTCTGTTCATATCAGGAAGCAACCCCTATGGAATTCAGTGGGGCTTATTTCTGAGTAATGTACGTTTATTGTGGCATGAACCCACGCTACACATTGTCACAGCAGGCATACCTTTTGAACCAAGGTTTGCACTGGTCTTTTTGAACCTGAGATTCTTCGCCAACCAGCTTTTACTGAGGTGCCTCAATTTGTTATTGTTTTTATTCTAGAATTGTGCTTTTAAGTTGTAGCTGCTTGTAACATATGAAAGAGTGGTATATAAATAATTAAAAAGGTAAGACATTTAGTTAGGTACTACGGTAAGTATTTATACAACTAAAACAAGAGAACCAGAACAGATGGAGGTCATGCAACTTTTCTTCTAGGAGAGAAGCAACTGTGACAGCTTCTGAACCTAAAGTATGGCACTTTTCAGTTTAGTTAGGCACTAAGTAGTTAGTTGTACAAATACTTAAATGTCCACTATATCCTTGCAAGGGAGGAAGATAGAAAACCAGTGCAACTTGGCTATGTCCCCATGGCCTTATTGGCCACCCCTCTGTTACTTCCTTGCAGTCCCACTGCTTTCAGCTACCTTTGGCTGCCACTGGTTTGCAGTTGGCGTTACTGATGAATTTATGAGTACGTATCACTTTTTGTGTATCATGCAGGTTGTCGAGTAAGGAAACACTTAAATACCTGCTGTTGACATTTGCTGGAGCTGTTCTAGGTCTCCACTGGAATTGTCTGTAAAATGTTAATACAGAGGACAATTCACTCAAGGAGATCCCAAGTACAGTACTGCATCAGATAGTCTGTGCGAATAAAGGTTCATTTCTATGTTTGCGATGGAACTTAATATAGATTTTACATGGAAAATGCTGTAGGGTTTCATGGTAGGCTTGTGGAACTCCAGTAATTTTTTCTTGTTAAACTGATTTAGTTTGTGCAGTATGCATTAGTTTCAGACTTTCCTGGAAAACCATGCAATGGTTCTGCGATAGGAATTTAGCCATTTTGTCTTGCCTCTTAAAACTTTCACAGGTTTTTGAAGGAGGGGATAAACCAGGCAGCAGAAGTGATGAACCTCATCGCTAATGTCTCATCAGAAAGCAGTAGTAAAAGTGTGACCATCAGCAGCTCTCTTTCCCCCGGCAGCTGCTTAAGTGGTGGAGCATAACATCCCTTTTCATTGAACTGTATTTCAGGGCTCTCCACTGCACTAATTACACTCGATATGAGTGTGCAAACCTGCCCTAAGAGATGTAGTGGTGAAATCTAGAAATGGTAAATGTGGTCCTGTATTTCTAGGACAAAAATAGGGCAGAGTAATCCTGTGGGTGGATTTGGATTTGCATCCAAATCTCATGCACTCAGAGTTGCAGTTTTGCCAGTTTGACTCATGGTGTGCCTTTGGATAATTTGCCAACTCCCAACTTAGCTTCCCATCTTTAAAATATTGAAAATGGTGCCTCAATAACTGTTAGATTCTTTGACAGATTTGAGCAACCTTTTGTGTACCAAGGGCTTCATTCTGTGATGATGGTAGATGGGGCTGGAACAAAAAGTAGATGGGACCATTCTTCCATTCTCCTTTTTCATACTGCCAAGCACTCGTTTTCTACCTCAGCTGAGCAGGCCACAGCATTCTTGCTAGAAGTGTGAACTTGCAGGCAGGGACCTTTTGAAATTAGACTGAGGGCCGCAGATTGCCCATCCCTGTTCTGCAGCAATATGGAGGCCTGGGAATATTGGGGGACAAAACTTTTTTCCTGTTTTCAGCCCTACATGGGAAAATTGAAAATTTGAGGTAAATGGGGAAAACATTAAGTACTTATCTCTTTTAGAATAATGGATGGGATGCTTTTAAAGGCACTGTTTTAAAATATTGGTGTTCGCTGAACTTCATTCCCTTAAAATGGTTTCTAAGAGCAATCAACTTTGCTAGATTTTATTTTATTTTTACATTTACATTCTGCACTTCATCATAATAAAGTTCTCAGGGTGTGTCACAAAACATACAAACACATAACATCAAGGATGAAAATAAGACATGCTTAAAACCCACTTTGCTACCCCTCCTAAAAATGTCAGGTTTCACCTCTTCATATTATGTATTTTTTGTAGCTTTATAGATGGGTAGGGACAGTCTTTGCTGTTCTGCCTTAACTTATCATGTAGGTTTAAGATGAGCAAATTCAATCTTAGAAATAAAATCACAAATCTAGTACTTCAGAAAGGAAAAAGAGGGTGTGCCGGACAGAAATCATTGTATGCTTGTATAGAAATATTGCAGAATTGACAGTTTATAGTACATGTACAGAATTAGCAAGTTATATATATATTGTTCAGACTGTTCCACTTAGATTTGTGGAGTTGTTTGGCAACATCAGCTGGGTGCAGCTTTCTTTGTATCTTTTCAAGTAGGTAAGTACAGTGGTACTTCGGGTTACAGACGCTTCAGGTTAAGAACTTTGCTTCAGGATGAGAACAGAAATCGTGCGGTGGCAGCGGGAGGCCCCATTAGCTAAAGTGGTGCTTCAGGTTAAGAACAGTTTCAGGTTAAGAACGGACCTCCAGAATGAATTAAGCACGTAACCAGAGGTACCACTGTATGAGTTTCCATTTGCAAGTTTAGATCATTTCACTGTTTTTCTTGCTGTTAAATTGATAGTCCTTGTCACTTTGCAGGGTTGTATAACCCTGCAAAGGGATTTTTTTGTCTCTTTCAAATGTATGCTGAATGCTATGCATTTAATGAAGTCATCTTTTTCCATGTACCTAAGATCAGACTTCCTCAACCTTGGTCCTCCAGATGTTTTTCGGCCTACAACTCCCATGATCCCTAGCTAGCAGGACCAGTGGTCAGGGATGATGGGAATTGTAGTATCAACACACATGGAGGGCCAATGTTGAGGAAGCCTGCCTAAGATCTTCAAACACGTTTTTGCCTTCTCAACTACATACCTCCAAAATCTCTAGCATTTCCCCACCTTGCTTTTTTTTTTTTGTCTCCCATCTCTTATTCCATTACACAAGAGGTTTAGAAGCTTGACATTCAGATGGAACATGAGCCTATAGCTCCTGGCAGAATTAGTACCACAACTCGGGCCATGAGGAAAGTGGACTGAACTCTTGGTCCATCTACTTCTCCAAGCCATAGCTGTCAACTTTTCCCTTTTTCTAAGGGAAATTCCCTTATTCCAAATAGGATTCCTCGCAAGAAAAGGGAAAAGTTGACAGCTATGCTCCAAGCACCTGAGAAAAGAGGTGCTTCCACTGCAGCATTTACATCTCTTGGCTTTGTGCATTGCTGGAAGCAGCATATAGGTAACATAAATACCAGATGGTCTGATGGTTGATCTGGAAAAACCCTACTAGCTGAAATCATGTGTTACAAGCCATGTGCTGTGTAGGCTTACATTTCCCCCATAATTTGAAGGATTTCTCATGGAGGGGTATGCAGTTGTTAGGAGAGAGGCATGCCTTTTTTGATCTTTTTTTCACACCACCTTTTTGGTTGGCCTGCATAATGGGTATAAAAGCTTTCCCCTGTCCTATGTTTGTTAATTTTTTTAAAAGTGGAAAATTGATGCCCTGTTTCCATTTACCGCAGGGCTGGGGAAACTTTTTCAGTTTGAGGTCCACATCCCCTTTCAGGTGACCTGGAGGCCAGATGCCAGTGATGAGCAGGCCAGAGGGAAGAGTGGGCAGAGCAGTAATTGTAAATTTTACCTCAATGCACCAGCCTAGTTTCTACCCAATTCTATACATATCCCTCATCCAGGCAAGCAAGAATCTCTATCAGAGTTCAAGGGCACATTCCTGTCGGGCAAAGGGACTCAAGGAGGGTGGGGAAGCAAGGCTGTTATGGTGTGTGACTTTGAGTACACGGTATGTAACTGGAGAGAGTCAGATTAAGAGGCCCAGAGGGGTACATTTGGCCCCGGGCCTGAGTATTCCTACCCTTAACTTAGTGTGTTGAATAAATCTGCGGGTGACCAGTCAAAACAACCTGTTTCCTGCATTTTCTTGGGCTTCTTTGCTGGGGGACTTGGGGCATGCCACTGCCACATACTCTGCTGTTTGCCACTGACCTGCATGGCCCATTCCCTGAGGCAAGCATTAGCTCTGTCTTTGTTGCCACACAGGCAGAGGTGCAATCTTATTTATTTTAGATTTGGGAGAATATTGGTACATTAACTTCCAGAATCCCTGTAAGCTGTGGCAACCATTTTCAAACTTTCTGTCTTCAACTAGCCCTGTGCACATTGGTTTGCCTGCTGGGGAGCTGCTGTGTGTTGCAAAGGTTTCTAGGGTACACAGTTCACAAAGGCGGTTAGTCAGATATATAATAATTGTTTTTCTACCCTAGAACACAGCCACTGAGGTCATGTAAGGAAAGATCAGTAAAAATAAGAGGGGTTTCTGATGGCTCCTGCTCCTAGGTAGATTCCTGCTAAACGAATTTTATCTCATCTTGACCCTTTCTCAATAATAATAATGAACTTTTTCAGTGAAGTTCCACATGTTACCGGCTTACTGATTACTAAACAGAATTGCTAACAGCCTGCTTCTGTATGAGTATTTTTTGGAAGCAAGTATAAAGTATTCAGCTTTGATTGAAATAGTGGTAGGAATGGATCATATAAGTTCAGTGTCTAGATTGGGATGAACTTACTGCTGTTGATCATTATTCCAAGGAACCTCCAGTAACCTGATGTTCAGCAGGCTCCAGCAAGACCTTTAGGCACACCTCCAACAGGTCGTCATTGCCTGCTGCTCTACTACGCTAGTACCTTAGCTGTCAGAATGTTGTGAAGCTTCCCAGTTCCGAGTGCAGCTTTTGGGGCATTGCTAATAAGGGTGGGTAGCTGCTGTTGGGAGGCAGAGATTCGGAAGCACTATTGGGCGTACTTCTGTTTATATCCTAGCCCTAATTCCTGCCACTTGTATGAACTTGGATTAAGTTGCCTGGAGTCTGCATTATCTGTTACATGAAACAGCATAACTTCAGTTCCCTGTATGTTACGTAACTCCTTGGTTTGATTGCATCTGCTTAGAAAGTGCATTGGAAGTTGTATATCTGCTTCAAACTCAACTTTCCTGCAAGTCAGATTATAGATTTAAAAAATGATAGGAACAGGGATCTCGTTTTGAGAGTGTTTTGGTGGCCTTGATCACATAAATGCTTCCTCAAATATAAAGCAATTTCTGTCATTTTCTGATAAGGACTTGACCTACAGAGATGCTAAATGGTATGGATATACTATGGCTTTTTATAGAGAATAGTAACAGGTGTTGTTATGGGCTTGGTTGAGATGTACAGTAGTAGTTTGACTATTTTTTATTTACTCAGAACTTACATCATAGGTGGGAGTTGCGTTAATGACAGTAAGAATTTCCATGCAGAATGTAATGATGGAGGCAACATAGACCAACATAATTGTGTTTTTCAAGCATAAACATAAGAAACATTGGGTGGCTAATTAATGTATGTCTCAATTATTTATGGGTGAAAATGTTTGAAGAAGTGCATGTTTTTAAATCTTGGTTTGATTGTCTTTATTTTAATTCTTGTATACCTTCCTAACACTATATGTACAATATACATGCTGTTTCATTACTGAAGAGGACATTGTCTGCCTCTTAACATAAAACATACAAGTTCCTGTTTAAACCTGTTTTTAAGAATTTTAAATAGCAGTTACCCTTTTTACGACCCTAAATTTCACAAAGTGTCTCCCCTCTTTCCAGATTAGCAAGGCATCTACAGAAAGAGGCCCAGTCTCAACCCAACAACTCAGAATTCACAGAAGATCAAAAGGTACATGCTGGTGTATGTTCATTGGTGATGGAATATTCTTTAAAATAGTTTTTAACCCTTTCTTTGCAGTCTTTGGGTGGAAGAAAAGAGGAAGTACTATCTGGGCAGCCATTTAAAAATATTGGGTTTTGTGTGGCAGTGAATGTCTGAAAACTGCCTTGTCATGATTTGGGCATTCAGCTTGGAGGGGAAGAAATTTTGTTCAAAGAAACTTAACCTAGATTACCATAGATAGAAAGTACTCTCACCGCTAAGCAGGAGATCCCTGCTTCACCATGCACCAACAAGTTAGCCAGGCCATTGAAAATTCATTCATTTTATTATACAGGTGACATTTTGGCTTTAAACAAAATCTCTCCATTCACTATTTGTTAACGAGAAGGCCAACCTGGCTGCCTCTATTGCATCATTCAGCAGAGCTTTTATGTGTAGTACAGGGCGTTTTATACTCTAGCCGGATGGAGGTGGTAAAACTAATGGTGACTTGTTTGCATAGCATTTTGAGGATAAAATTACCTTACTTGCATCTGCTGGACCTTGACTCCATTATTATAGCAGGTGAATCTCAAAAGGGATCCAGAACACTGCTTTGTCTTGTTTTGTTGGATGAACTTCAGTTGGTATGGTTTGAGGACGTGAAGAAGGTGCTTGGATTGGTGTGGGTGATCATGTGTGCTCTGGACCTTTGCTCTTCATTGCTGATAAAAACTAATAAAGAGGGGGAGGCTAGTTGGGCCAGATGTGATTAATGCCTCTTTACTAGAAAGAACAGCCCCTGTCTGTTTAAAGGACGCAGTGGTAAAACCACTCCTTAAGCCTTCCCTGGATCCAGAAAATTTAAACAGCTGCCAGCCACTCCTAATGTCCCCTTCTTGTACATAGTTCTTGAGCAAGTGGTTGCTAACCAAATCCAGGCTCTCTTGGATGAAACAGATTTTCTAAATCAATACCAATCAGGGTTTATCATAGCCCTGGGGCTATGATGTGTGATAGAAATGAATGTGTATGGGTAACTTGTCCACTGAGATCTGGAGCTTGAATCACTTAATAGGTAAATGCTTCCAGACCTAAATTAGGAAAAAAATGTATGCTAAAATACCATAGTTTTGATTGAGTCTCCATATTGCTTAACTGACTCTGCCTGGCCTTAAGTACATCAGACAGAATTTTGCTCTTGAACAGAGCTCCTCTCTTCCTACTGCAGTCCCCCCCCCCCAGCAAATAATAATAATAATACATTGCTTCTCAGAACACCATGAAATATGAGGATTATAGCTGGAGGAAGGATCAGCAGATTGGCGGTCTCCCCTTGCATGAATGGAAATGTCTTCTACTCTAGGGTTCTGTTGAATCCCTGCCAATGTGTAGTAGAGCCCTCAAATGGATCTTCAATAAGAGTATGCATGGTGAGGATTGGGAGATTAATTCCCTGCCTTTCGAGGCACATTCTAGGATAGCATGGAAGTGCACTCTGAAAAGGTTTGGTTAGATCTGTGGTCCATCTTAATCAAAAGAGTGATGGATGGATAAAGGCAGAACAAGCAGGTGTTAATGCCAATGACATTTTTTCATTGTTATAACTGCTATATGTTTATATCTGTTGTGACGATTATACAACTATCATTGCAAAATGATGAGATTTAATGGATCTTGCTTTAAATGTCAAGATACAATCTCTGAAAGAATAACCAGCTTTGTTTTGGACTATTTTTAATGTAAAGAGAGTCTTCTTCCTATCTAAAGTAGCAAATTGTTACAAGGCAATTAGAAAAGGGGGGGGTCTTCCCTGGACACTACCATCTCAGTGCATAAATTTCTGATGATCGGGGGCGGGGGGAACAGGAGCAAAGAAAGCATTCAGGTTCTGATGTTCTAAGTAGGAAGGGCCAGGAAGCAAATGAATGGTGTGTTTCTTTAGGGAGAAGTGGATAGGTGACTAAATGGAATGCAGTTAGGTTTGGAATTAGACTGAGAACCTTTCAGCCATATCTCTCGTTGTTGTTTTCTAATATGTAAGTGCCAAAAACATTTGGAGAGAGAAACCGTGTTCAGACATTAATACAGTACTAGAATCCTCCAAACCAATATGGGTGAGCTGGAGTGCTTGGTCTTAGAGGCAAGCATAAATAGAATCGGCATAACAGAAACCTGGTGGAATGGAGAGAACCAGTGTGACATGGTTATCTCTAGGTACAAACTCTATAGGAAGGACAGGTGTGGGCATAATGGACATTGTGTCATTCTATGCATCATAGAGGACATAAAGTCAAATGAGCTGGAAATTTCACTAGTTGAATCCCTTTGTTGTTTAATTTCTTTTTACTGCTCACACCTCTCTTCCCATGGTGAGTTCTTGGCTGTTGTAAAAGGGGGGGGGTTGTGTCTTGATTTTTCTGTTACATTTAGCAGTATCAAGTCATGAAAATCCTGTTTCGTTGCAAACTATCACTATCACATACTTATAGCTGATTACTAGCAAATAGACTTAAAGCTCTGACAAAGCAAAATTCAGTTTGGACGAAAAACGTGTGCAGTAGCACAAACATTACTTAAACAGCAGAGCTAATGGTTAACATACCCAATACTGCACTCTTAAGATTCAGTTTTAACATAAATTGTGGAGAAAGATTCTCACTTGCAAGGTCATTACAACTTTAATGCCTTTAATGTGATAAAGTGTTTTCCCTGCTGAATAATGAAGCATCTTGTTGGGGAAAGCAACACTTGGAAAGACATCAGCTGTATCTAGCTGTAGTGTTTTGGATTTGGGGTTTTTTTTAAGTTAGTGTTGGGTGTGGTTCCTGAGAAATAGCTATGAATAATGCTTGCTGGTATCTTGCCACCATTCAATAGATCTCAGTTTCTTTCTTTAAAAAATAACAAACCAGACCTATTCCTTGTGGCTCTAAATCTCTCCCAAGCAAATCTGAGTGCATTATCATTCTTCAACTCTCAAGTGCCTTCTAACACATCTCAAAGCTTTCTCCTCCACAACAAAGTGCAGCTGGCAAGTTCAAGCAGCTGTAATGCTCTAATTTGGGGAGAAGAAATAGGGCTGTAAGCCTAGCTGTTAAGCCAGGAAAGGAAAGCAGACTGATACCTCACTTGCCTCTGGCTCAGTGCAGGGGGTGAGTGGGAAGGAATGTGGGTGGAGGAAAAAGAAGAGAACATCTTTAGCCCTCTTGTTTACAACACTGTATTCGGGAAGAGTCTCATATTAGAATTTAATATATTCTGATTTGCGTTCATCTATGAAGATGTGGTCTCTTGTAGCTCAGTCTGGAAGTTGATTGTCATTCTGCTTTCAAACTACATGTGTTGCACAGCTGAACTTGCATAGTAAAATATACAGTATATCTTTGTGCAGGAGTGTGGCTGCGTATGGGAAGCAGCTCCTAGGAATACAGAGCAATATCCTTGCCCACTATTTCTGCCTCTACACTTAGATAGGCACTTTGCTGTCTCTTCCATCTTTTACACACACAACTGAATTGCTGCTGCTTTAGTACATGAGCTTGAAAAGAAATACTGTATTATGTTAGTAAAAGAAAAAGTTAACTTTCTCCTCTCACTTACAGAAAACTTTAGCAAAGATCGCAACATGTTTGGAACTCAGGAGTGCAGCTTTGCAGGTACAGTTAATTCAGTTTTCACCTTGTGACTTCCAGTTTCTTTGTGGGACTCATGAATGTTAAATAAAAGACACTATCTATGGAAATATCGCTTGTTACATATATTGTATTCTATTCCTCTGTTAGCCACTTATTATAGGGAATCAGAAGCATAAGGAGAGATAAAATTGAGCAGTGGTTGAGCCCCCCAAATGAGAATAGAATCATAGAATTGTAGAGACTGTTTGAGGTCTTCTGGGCCAACCTACTGCTGAATTCAGAATGAAGCTACAGCATTCCTGACAATCCTATGCTTAAATACCTCCAGCAGAGATGCCATCACTTCCTAGGGCAGTCTGTTCCACTGACAAACTGCTTTTTGTTAGCAAGTTTCTCCTAATGCTTAGCTGAAGTCTTCTTTGCAATTTCCATTCTTTGTCTCTAGCCCTCTGGAACATCAGCGCTCTTTAGATATTTGAAGATTGCTATCACATATTTCCTTAATATTATCTTCTCTAGACTCAATACACTCGGCTCTCTTTTTGTCAGTCTTCATAAAACCCCTCACTGTTCTGACTACCCTCCTCTGGTTGGTCAATGTTCTTCTTAAAACAACTTCTGAATATTGAAGGTGGTGGCTTTCTGCCTGTATTTTCAAGCCTTCCATGTTAATATCACCGAAGTTTTCCTAAATATCACCCAAATGCTTATGGGACTACTCACAAAGGTGCTCTTGTCCCATGAACAACAAAGTAAAGGTGACTGATCCCTTCACTAGCAGTGATGTATTTTGGAGTTGGTCCAGGATGAGAATGACATCTAGTTTTATTTGTTGCTTTTCTTCACCTTTTAAATTTTCTCCTATAGATATTGTGCAGGAAAAAGTAACATCACTCATATATATACTTCAGAGGAACTTAGTTCGTTTCCTACTGACATGTTAGATCACAATAGAAAGCAGTGCAAACTGAAATCTGTTTCATAATCATTTTACTACAACAAGCACAGGAATAAAGCCCTTTGGGCTTATGCTGAAATTCTCGATGTGAAACTGCCCTGTACTGAACCAGACCATGCAACTGTCTGTAGTCTACTTTTCTGTGACTGGTTGAATTTCTCCAAGCAGAGGTCTCAACCCTGGTATCTGAGATCCTCTTAACTAGAGACACCAGGGACTGAACTTTGGACCTTCTGCATGCAAAGCATATGTATGCTTTACTGCTGGAGCACAAAAAAATAGAACTGAGAAGTGTGATACACGGCAGCATATTTCCTTTGCCATAAGAAAAGCAGACAGGTTCTAGTTGAGATTTCTGAAGACTTCCTCCCAGTAGTCAAGAGCAGCTGGAGGTGCTTGCCTTGATATCACACTGAGAGGTGAAGAAATACTGCTGGCCAACACGCAGACTTCTATCTCTGGTTATCTTGCTCAGTTAATCTCTCATAGCTGTTAAAAAGAAAAGTAGAGATGATAAGCCTGCTGCCTGTGGATTTCTCTCCCTTCAGTTTGACATCAGGACAAGCTCCTTCAGCTTTCCTATTGAGGGAGCCTTTAGACCGTGGCTTATATTTTTCTCACAGTGAGTATAATGTTTCGCTAGGCTCTGACTTTAAACAAATCAACCCAATGTCTACAGTGTCATTTCTTTCTTTTAAGCACATATTACTAAATTGCATGCTGTTTCAACATGCCAATACTTCAGTCTTAAGCAAATGTGTCATTATCTGCCTTCAACACCAGCATAATTACTTCTTGATATCTGTATGTATTGCCAACAGGTCTCCATGCAATATAAGATGTGAGCCTCACCGGGATGTTTAATTAATTAAATGCAGTGACTAGCAAGCTGGTAGTTGCTGCTGTTCTGTGTTCGCTGCAGCCTTTATTTCTTCCTGGTCTATAACTTGCTTTGCCCTCCAGTCTTGATCTATGCTATCTTCTCCTTCTTGTTATTTTAGCACAAGGCCCCACCTTAGTTCTGCCCAATCAGTCATCTTATCACTGGTTTCTTCACCTCTGGCCTGGTCTGACCACATGAGCAATTAAAACACATCCATAATCCTTAATTTTTTTTGTCCTGGTTCTAGTCCTGTAACCTGCAGTTCTCCATATCATCCCAACTCCCACTCCCATAATCCCCAGCATGACCACTTGTCAGGGATGATAGGATTTGGGAGTCAAGCAACATCTGAAAGGCCTGTTTATCCTGCAAACCCTGCCCTGAATTTTGGTGGTCTTCACACAAAAATTCCCGCCCTATGGTTTAATTAAAATATATAAGGGACCAGTGTGTGTGTGTGATAAAGTGGATCTAATATGGAAAATGATTGGACATTACTACCATATTCAATTTTTGAAAAGAGAGCAGATATTGCTTAAGACTCACATGGGAAATTATTTTCTCTATTTCTAATGCCTTAATGAATCTTCAAGAAGCTGGAGAGAATGCTGTCTTTTTTATGCATTAAAGACATGCTGATAATTCAACATGTGTTCCAGTCAGTTTTTTACATCAGCAGGATTTTGTGTCTCAATAACTTTTTCCCTTTAGGTAAACAATGAAGTTCAAAGGTACCCAAAGAACTAACAGTTAGTTTCTCTTTGAAATACAGGGCCCTTTCAGGAAACAAGAGGTAGAACAAAATGCAAAACCAGCACTACTTTTACCATTGTAACTGGCTGTAGCAATGGATAGTAGATACAGATATGTAATACTACTTTCCTTTTAGTCTACACAGTCCCAGGAAGAATTTAAGCTAGAGGATCTGAAGAAACTAGAACCAAGTAAGTATCTTTTAATTTCAAGAATAATTTAAAAGCAGTGTCAGTGTGGGATGGTGTTCAGTCAGCTGTGCTATTGTGATATTCTGGTTTCTCTTACTGTGCACCACAAATAACAACTTGGAGGGCCCACATGTTGGTCTTGGTTTTCATATCTAGGTGCTTGGGCTCCTGATTGCTATAAATGTATTCAGAACAGTTCTATAAAGTTTCTATTGGTAAGCAGCTAGGAGCTGATTGGTTTTCTCCAGGAAAAAAATCTTCCAAGCATGCTGTTCCATCAGGCAAGTGATGAAGCAACTCTCTAGACCAGAATTTCCTCAAATGAATGCTGTGAAAAAGATGTTAATGCATCATGAGAAATTAATTAAACAAGAAGTTACCTTTGAACTGAAAATATCGGCACAGATTTCTGTTGCATCTGTGTATGATTCACTGGCTGTTTACCCTTCCAGCACAATCGGCTTCTGCTTGGAGGAGGGGGATGTGTATGGATCATTCAATCACTGGTGATGTAAAGATAGATTATCCCTCCTCTGAGACAGCTGCCCATTATGTGCCTACATAAGCCACTCACAATGCATGTCCAGAACAGTGACTATTGCAGACACATAATGGGTTTTAGTCCAGAAATGTCTACACGGTATAGACTCATTGAAACAAATGACCATGATTAACCTAGGTCCATTAATTTAATATTTCTACTCTGAGTAGAAGTAAGTTGAATACAAACCAGTGCGCAGGTTCCACTTTGGCAGGTAGCTTTCTTTGATTCAAAGGGTTTATTTTAATGTAAGGTATTGTTTGATCTGGCCAATGTTCCGTCTAGTCCAGGCATAGGCAAACTTGGCCCTCCAGATGTTTTTGGACTACAACTCCCATCATCCCTGACCACTGGTCCTGTTAGCTAGGGATGATGGGTGTTGTAGTCCCAAAACATCTGGAGGGCTGAGTTTGCCTATTCATGGTCTAGTCCACCATCTTGTTCTCAAAATTGCCAACCAGATGCCTGTGGGAAACCTGCAAGCACTCTACCCTCCAGTGGTTTCTGGCGATTGGTATTTAGAGGCCTACTGCCTCTGACCATGTGTAGCCACCATGCCTAGTAGCCCTTGATAACCACCAACTTGGATGGCTTTAAAAGGAAGTTACACAATTCATGGAGGGTAGGGCTATCACAGCCTCCTATGTGAGTTAACTACCCTGGAACTTTTTAAAATAAAGGATGGCATGTGAGTATTTTACATAAATCAATATAAGCAAACTTCATGAGTGAAACATTCCATTTTACTTTTAACCTTCTTGTGAACTTTTGACCCTCCTAAGCAGGAGAGAGCTGCGAGAGCAAGTATTTTACAACCCAAATTTTCTAACCAGTACCCAAATGCAGCATGATTGAAAATCCTATTTCTTCACACATGGAAAGCTTGAAAACAGTAGTGTCATATTTTGATTTGGGCAAAGGGGGCTGAATTGATGTTGCTCTGAACCTGGTACTTATTTTTTTTTCTCCACTCGTAACTCTTAAGGACATGATCCTATGCAAGTCTGAACCCTTCTTTGCTCGTTGTGGCTTATTCCCAGGAACATGTACATAACACTGCATGCAGCCTTAGTCTCTAGTGTGCTCTTTCACAAACTACTTTTTATTGTGTTTTTTATTAAAGATTTTCTTGATATGAAATACTACTTTGAAATGAAAGGTCTTGTCCATCTGTAACCAGGGCTATGATTAATTGTACTCCATGAAGTTCAGCAACCTTATAGAACTTCCTCATATTATCAGGACTGGATATTCCATCTTACTCTGGAGAAGAGTCCTATGTATACAATGCCTTATTCTCTCTCTCTCTCTCTCTCTCTCTCTCTCTTCCCCCCCCCCCACTTTAATTTACATGATGGTAGTGGATATTGTTATATTAAAAAATACATACTGTGTGTGATTGTGTGGGACCAAATGATAAAAGTGCCATCACCAATTGTTCATACTATTTCAGAGAGATTATTGTCTGAGCTTTACTAGGAATGAAAGGAAACACTATTGGTTCTCAGTGTTTGCAAGTTGCTATTTTTTCTGAGAAGAGAGCAAGCTATTTCAACATGAAAAGACAAAAAGTATGGCTCTCACGTTGACATTGATTTAAAATACGATTGGATGTAATTTTTCTCAACATGCATTTGACCATTTTTCTTTCATTTTTTGCATGAATTAGGTTGTAGAAAATGCTACTTACTTAAAATTCAGAATTGGGGGGGGGTCTGTGAAAATGATAATTACAGTGACCCTGTTGTTATGTTGTAAGCAGCCACTGTTTCTTTCAGGTGTCTTCTGGGAGGGCACAAGAATGAAACCCTCTGCCTGTTTATTTCATTTATACACTAATTAGGCTTTTTGATAGTTGATGGTGACTGTCTTGTCTTCCCTTACAGTCTTAAAGAATATTCTTTCCTATAATAAAGAATTTCCCTTTGATGTTCAGCCTGTTCCACCAAGGTAAGCAGCCATTAAATTAGAAGTATGCATGGAGAGAGCTTTAGGAAGATATACCAGAGATTGAAGTATAGTGTCTAACATGGAAATGTTATAGGTCAATTCTAACTTCCTACCCTCTGGAAGGCTACGGATATTTCCTTAAGCCATACTGTTCATTGCAGGCACATTGGTCTGAAAATAATTGAGTGATGAAGGTGCATAATCACCCCTCAGTTGTGGTGTGTGTGTTTTTAAAGGAAGATCTTAGCACCTGGTGAAGAGGAAGATTTGGAATTTGAAGAAGATGAGGAGGAGGGTGGAGCTGGAGCAGGATCTCCAGACGCGTTTCCTGCCAGAATTCCAGGTAGTAGGGGCACCATTTTCTTCAAATGTCATTTACCAGGATGAGGGTGATGATGTGGGAGTGAAGATTTGTTGCAGAAGTGTTTGGGTGCACACTTGGATGGTCATTAGCTAATGGATGGATACCAGTTGGTGCATCTTCTGTTCCAGTCTGTGCATAGAAACTTTGCTAAAGTTCTTTTCACATAGTTTACATATAGTAATAAACTATTGGTTACTAGTTGGATATGACATAGGTTTGCTAACTTTAGAGAATTCTTTATACTAGGCCAAAAAGGGGAAACATTTTTCAGATGTAAACAAGGTATCTGCTTTGCTTCAGCAGCTAAGTTACTGTATTTATTGTAGGAATTTATATTCCGCCCTTTGAGTAAATTCCTAGGGTGGCTTACAATACGAAATAAAAGATCCTATAAAAACACTACCCCAGGGGCTGATGGATCCAGTGGGTTTCCAGACGGCTCTGGAGGATTTTCTGGCTTATATGACTGGTGCTCATGTCAAAGCCCTGGCTGACCTCTGGAACAGCCAGATCGCCCTGAGTGCTCTCTCCTGCTTTGTGGAGCCCATTTGGCTCCCTGGTATATTTCAGAGGAAACAAGCTAGGAGACGGCTCAAACATGAGTGGAGGAAAATTGCAATCGAATGCAACCGAACACTGGTGAGGGCTCCTCATCAAGCCTACCTAGTGGCAGTGAAGGCAGTAAAGAGGGCATACTTTGCTGCCTCCATTGCATCCTCATTGTGCTGTCCAGTAGTGCAGGGCTTTTATAGTCTGTTCTAAAAGAGATGATGGAACCAACAGCAGCTTGCTGCGACTTATTTGCAAAGCATTTTCACTATAAAATCACTTGCATTCTTTGGGATCTTGACTCCTCTCTTATAGCTGATGAATCTCTGGAGGTGTCCAGGGCACCTGAAAGTTGCACTTCCTGTTCCACGGCAAATTGCCATGTCTGAAATGGCTCTTAGACCACCAGCACTCACTTTCATTTTTGTCTTCTATGTCTGGACAAAATTTGTAGGTAGATAAGTGTAAACATAGTGTTGAAATACTTTTTACAGAAGGTCTTAAATGTGAAAGGCTTAAGCTGACTCATGCAACCTAGATTTTGGGAGGCATTATATACTGCTATTCTCAATCAGCTGCTTTGCTGAATTTGTACTGTTTATTGTACTTGCTTTGCCTGTACAATCTGCTTGTTTCCATGGATCCCCTATTGCATTATTGTGCTGCCTAACTGTACGTGATCTTGTCTTCTACATGCATGGCTCCATCGTGTAACCATATACTACATAATTCATCTAACGCAGGAGCCAATGAAGGTATGATAATATCTTAATGTGAGCAGCTATTAATTGTGAATGTGTTCATATTGGCCAGAGCACTGGCCTTGTGCTTTCACTTGGATGTGAAAACTCTTGTTTGTAAAATCATCCTGCCTACAGCAACAAATGCTAGATGTTGCAGAGCTCTTTGCCCATACCACCACACAATTAAACCCAAAGTCAAAACATCTCCAAGTGTCTGTATTGCTTTATATGACCACGGTCACATGAAGGAAGTAATTCCACTTGGGGGTGGTGGCAGCAGGGGGAGGTTGTAATTTGAAGAGTAGATCCTGCAAATTAATACCTGGTACTATCACTTTCAAAAGGAGGAAATTTATGCTGATATTTATTTCTGAACTCTAATATATAATAATATTCATTGGTTACCTTTGATCAGACCTTTGTGAAACTCTGCATGCCAGTTGCTATTCTGTTAGTATCCTTTATCTAAGGTGACTCAAATGTAGATTTGTACTTATATATACACAGGTTTATCACCGTATAGAGCTGCGAGTGCAGTAGTTAATTGGCCCTGAGCCACCATTTTGCATCTGGCTCTGCCATTTCTCTGATCCACTATTTTACACCTGGTTCCAATTACTGGACCTCAGAGTTCCAGTTAAACAGCAATGAAGTTGACCTCAGAGCTGACCTCAACCCCCAGAAGTCTGCCCACCTCAATTGAATCGAGGTCTTTGGGTACAGAGGTGAATCTTTTGTCTTCCCACAATGGGTGTATCTGTTCATTGCTTATTTGGGGGATTAGATGTACTAATACAATATATCTGATCCTTGTAATCCAAGTGTACTGGATTACTGGTGGCTGGTACCCTGCTTCCCCATATGGTGAAAAGGACCTGCATGGTGAAATTTGAAAAGGACCTGCAGACTTCTAACTCCTGAGACTTGCTGCCAGATCCAAATGAATAGCTGTTTGTTTGTGGCTCAAGGTAGTCCTTGGACATTAGGCAGCCCCGTTTTTCCTTGAATACACTCAGTGGATTGAATCCTCCAGGTTCAGAATGCAGATAAAAACAGTGGTAGAAGCTGCGCTGAAGGGCTATAATTCTGTTTCTTTAACACCCCCTTGTCTTATTTTCTTGCCAGGTACATTATTACCCAGATTGCCATCTGAACCCGGGATGACGTTGCTTACTATCAAAATAGAGAAAATTGGTCTTAAAGATGCTGGGCAGTGCATTGATCCCTATATCACAGTTAGTGTGAAAGGTAGGTGTTGTGTTAGTTGCGTTGGCAAGGCAATTAAGTCATGCTTTGTTCCTTTGACACTTCGGATCTACTCCCAGCTGCCAGCAGACTTGGCAGTAATTGCTTAAGACTCCCACAGCAAGTATGCAGTTTTTCCCATCAACATGTACACATTTTCTGACTCAATCAATGTTTATGAAGGGTTGAAAAATGACACATTTGTGTCATGCCAGTATCCCAAGATACTGGTTTTGAGAGGCATCCTGCCTCTGTTAGGAGTTGTGCATTATCCAGACTTTTTCCAAGTCTTCAACATCGTAGCTCCTCTTTTCACTTTGAAATCAATGCTCACTTTCATGTCATAAGTGTTTGAATCTTACTTGACTTTTAATATTCAGCAAGTCATGACAGATTTCTATTAGATTAACTTCTGACGATGAAAGTGTGTTCAAATATATAAAAGCCTTGTCTACCTTTGTATCATTCTGTTTCTTAAGAAAATGCTAATGACAAAGTGTTCCTAAAAGAATAAATAGAGCAACATATTTTGTGGATTTCTTGAAAATCTTCAAGTGATGTTTGAGGTGTGAAAGTATTGAGCCTTATAAAAAAAAAAAGGTGGATTATGTGTTTGGAAAGTGCCCTTCACAGAATTGAATTTATGTTATGCCTACTGTTACTGTTACTGCTGGGTGATAGTTTAGTCTTAATCTGCAAGAAAGGAAATGATTAATGCTGTTTTTATTTTGTGAGCTTCCAAGAATGTACACTATAAGAAAATATATTTTACTGAGTAGCCATACAAACATAATGAACAGCACTGCAATTCTACTTAAGAATTTTTTTTTATCCAGTGGAGATGTCTGCTAATGTTAGAAAAGAGGCATTCTTTAACCAATTCCCCTTCAGTCTAGACCACCCTCCATGCTGTACTGGAGGGTCCCTCAGCTATCTGGAGCACAAGGCGGGGTGCAGGATACTGCAACATGGAGTAGGAAAAATCGTATTCATAAATGTTAGTCAATGCTTCTGCTGGATTAAAAGGATTCCTTAAGCAGAATGGCAACATTGGATTTCACCCTCAAGAAATACGTTGTCATATGCACGTGTCTCTCTTGCAACACGTGATGCACAATGAGAATTCTTAATATGTGTGATACGTCAGTTCACTGTGGTATTATATACACAATTTTGGATTGGACGTGATAGTCATGTAAGATACTCGCCTTGTCTAAAGGTGATTCTTGTGCTGTTCCCCAAAACAAATGCTTTTTTCACTAGTAACATGTCTAATTCTGTTGTTACATTTTCAGGAATGCAGGCTTCCAAAATTTAATGCAGTGGTCCTTGTATTTTTCTAAGAATTGAAACAGCTCTTTCTTCTGATAAAAACATCATGTTTTGCCTCCTAACAGATTTGAATGGGATAGACTTGACCCCTGTGCAGGACACACCAGTTGCTTCAAGGAAGGAGGACACATATGTTCATTTTAATGTGGACATCGAGATTCAGAAACATGTTGAAAAATTAACAAAAGGTTTGTTACATCAAAATATGACCAAACTGATCAAAGCTGAATTTAGAACCACTGCAGAAGTCAAAAATCTAGGCTGGGGAGGAAGAACATTTACATGTTTTGCTTTCGTGACAGATTGACAACAGTTTTATAATAACTGCTCAGTACCTTTTGTAACGTAAAGCAAAAAGTGTTGCTTAATGGGAGGCAGCTTTGTGCCAAGCCTATAAAAAGAAGCTCTCTGCCATGTAACATGCACTGGTGTTGCTACAGCTCTACATCATTTCTACATGGCTCAGTCGGGTTGTGGGTTCAAGCCCCATGTTGGGCAAAAGATTCCTGCATTGCAGGGGGTTGGACGAGATGACCCTCACGGTCCCTTCCAACTCTACAATTCTATGAGTCTATGTGGTTGGGGGTCTTCACCCTCTGTATCCTAGATGCCTCCTATCAAGGAATGATTCTTTTCCCCTCTGTTCAGGTGCAGCTATTTTCTTTGAATTTAAACACTATAAGCCTAAGAAAAGGTTCACCAGCACCAAGTGCTTTGCCTTCATGGAGATGGATGAAATTAAACCTGGACCAATTGTTATAGAACTGTAAGTGACCTTGGGCACATGCTGTACACTCAGATCCTACCAATTGCTTGCATGTTGAAGAACATAACTACTTGTGCTATGCTAGATTGGCAATTGCTGCTCAAAGTCTGCTAGACTTGATAAAGATGTTGAGCATCCTCTGCCAAAATTATTAAAACTTTTAGTAGGTAAGATAGCAGGGGAGTGAATCAAAACCTAATACATCTTGACATGGGATGCTGCAGCGCACAGAGGCAGGTTCATCCTAACTGTGTGCATGCACATGTCCTAATGATCATTAAACTAAAGAGTCTGACAGTTCTTTATGTAATTATAGGTACAAAAAACCCACTGACTTCAAGAGGAAGAAACTCCAGTTGTTGACCAAGAAGCCACTTTATCTTCACCTCCATCAAACACTGCACAAAGAGTGACTTTTGTGAACTGAACCACTTGTCACAAAACCATAGCAGCTGCCTTATGTAGCACTCATCCTTCAGGACGCAGGGGAAATGGCCAGCTAGTCAAATGGGACCATCACCTGCTGCACATCGAGTGGATCAGCAGCCAAGCCCTGCCACCTAGGTGCAGTTTTCTTTGGAATGTATATTTTTTATCACAGATGTTCCAAAGCGTGTTGTGAATTTTCCTAATTGGGCTGGTTGTAAGAGTTAAGTTTTGTAATTTGGTTTCTACACCCATTTAAGAACACCCCAACTAAGGCGGTTGGGAAGTCCTCATCCGCCAGACCTGATACAGCAATAAAGATGTGCCAGTATCAACAAAATTATTATCGTGATGGGTTGCTGCAATTCTTCAAGTATGCATCTCTCTCTAGTCAATGGATTGATTTTATGAGGGTGACCCCCGCCCCCCAAAAAGCACTTGAATTTACTTGATACAAAAAGATCCTTGGTCATGAGTAAGACTCGAGAGTAGGATGCTGCACCCTTGATTGCCTTCATCTTTTCATATGCCTGTTTTTCTTCAGTTTGGGGACAAAAGTAGCTACAAATGAATCACAGTGCTTCTGAATTCCTGAAAATAAATACCGTAGGTAATTTACACTTGCTAAGGCAAATTAGGAATAATTTGCTGATCACAAGAAAGGCTGTACACACACACACACACACACACACATATATATATATATATATATATATATGAAGAAGAAGAAGAGTTTGGATTTGATATCCCGCTTTTCACTACCCGAAGGAGTCTCAAAGCGGCTAACATTCTCCTTTCCCTTCCTCCCCCACAACAAACACTCTGTGAGGTGAGTGGGGCTGAGAGACTTCAGAGAAGTGTGACTAGCCCAAGGTCACCCAGCAGCTGCATGTGGAGGAGTGGAGACGCAAACCCGGTTCCCCAGATTACGAGTCTACCGCTCTTAACCACTACACCACACTGGCTATATATCAATCAGCTGGTTTGCCTGACTTGAATTTTCTACATTGATCATTAAAGGAAATTAAGCCACCCTAATTACCTTGTTATATGAAAAACAAATTGTGTAACAACCTTAAAGGAGGAAACAGCTGCTGTTACCAGAGGAACTGAGCTCTTTGCCAGCCTCCATACAAAATTCCTTGTGAAATTTACCTTATCTTTAGGAGAATGGAAATATGCAAAATAATTTTGAGATCATGGACTTGCATGGATACTTAACTAAGGGGGGGTGCATCAACTCTGTGGAGAGGCCAAATAATGAGACCAACTGGGGTGATAGCTATCTGCTGTATAATCTCCATTTCTTACAGCCCTAGGCTCTGCAAGAAGTAGGGCTGTCCAAATGTTGCCTGAAGAGCTCTGGACTGATCAGCAGAGGGGTTTTTTTTAAAAAAAAAACATTAAAAGCTTCATTTAATTTTTTTTTAAAGAACCTATATTGCTCTGCTTTAACAGAAACAAACGGGGAGCTCTTCAGAAATCCACAGGCACCATTCATGTTATAAGGCCTTTTGGAGATCACAAGCAACCATGGGGTTAGAGTGCAAAGGTTTTAAAACAAAAAACAAAAAATAGATGAGCAACACCACATACCACTTAATGTAAAAAAAGTGTACTCTCCCCCCCCCCGCCAGATTGTGGAATAAAATGTATCCCTTTACTTCCCCTCCCTTAAAGCCCTTATATTTATAATTTGGCAGGCCTAATCCTCTCTGGATTAATTACAGATCAAAGATGAGAATGCACAAAATGCTTTTTTAAAAGTGCAGATATATAGCAATACATCACTAAACTAGGTCACATGAGAGTCACAGCAGTCCTAACCATATCTACTCTGAAGGAAATCCTACTGAATTCAGTGTTTGTTCCCAGCGAAGTGTTTTCACTTACCAGTACCTATTACTTGCTGCACATTAACAAGTTACTGATCCGTAAGAGGAACTATTTTCTTACAAGTTTACTCAAGAGCCTTGGTAATCAAGGACCAGTTCTTTCTTTGAGGTGGCAAAGTCACATGCCCAGAGCTTGCTTATATATCTCCTCCAATCCTGCTACCGCCGGCTAGTTTACTTTCTAATGTAAAACTTGTTTTACCCAGCAGTAGTGGGGAAAGAAAAGCCACAGCTGGATTGTTTCTTCTTGTAGGCAGGCACATGACTTAAGTCTTAACACCAAGAACCATTCTGAAAATATTATTAGTCAAGATGAGTAGTTCCTACTACAGTATGCTACCCAGCAAAAGTATTTTATTCACCCCCAGAATGCCTTAAGTGATTATCACAAATGGAACTGTTCTTTGAAGTGTGAATTGTCTCTTTACATAATACTCAAGCATATTCTGATCCTTTAGAAAGCTTCCAAAAGACCAACATTAAATGATAATCTGAAGAAGTGTGCATGCACACGAAAGCTCATACCAAGAACAAACTCAGTTGGTCTCTAAGGTGCTACTGGAAAGAATTTTTGATTTTGTTTTGACTATGGCAGACCAACACGGCTACCCACCTGTAACTGGAACTATGGAAGGCACCACATTGAGCCGCATGAAATGGAAGTCCATAAATCTCACAAAGAAACTGGCACAGGTACAGACAGACATCTCCTTTCTAACCAAATGCAAAAACCTGGACATCATACCCAAGGGTCTTAGAATTAAGAAAAGGTATCTGAAGAAGTGTGCATGCACACGAAAGCTCATACCTAGAACAAACTCAGTTGGTCTCTAAGGTGCTACTGGAAAGAATTTTTGATTTTGTATTAAATGATAAGAGAACATTGAAGCCTACTTTTAATGATGGGGATAATTCTCCTAGAAATGCCCATTCATACATACCAGCACATTCATAGAAAGTTGTGTGTTGTACTCCAAAGAAGGAAAGTTTGTATTTGTTTTAGAAGGGATTGAAGATTCTCCTTCAAGGGAAAGCAGCAGCCTATGGAAGCCTCTTTCCATGTGCTTCAAGTCTGGATTAAATTTTGTTCACTCTTAAACCAATTGCACATTAAGATTACCGTTCTAAACATCTGCATATTCAGCAGTAAGCCCCACTGAAGTAACTTCTGAGTAGATGTGTTTAGGGCTGGGGTGTAAGGTAATCTTATCTGAGCTATCTTCTTGACTGATGTAGTTTTGAAACAAGATCTGGCCTATTACAGAGCCAAACATGACATGCAAAAAGTAGTGATCAAAATGAGCACAAGGGAAGGGTGAGCTTCTGAGCCCCACTTCAACAGCCCCCTGTTCTAGCATCTCTAGAGAATCCTCAACAGTACTGCTCATGGAAGCTGCATCTGCCCAAAGACCCCACTGCAGCTCCACAGCCCATACTGCTCAGGAGAGTCAAATGACTCCAATGAAGCCAGCTGGGGCGGGGTAATGGAAGAAGTCCTAGGCAAGGAGCCACCAGCTCACGTCCCCCTCAGATTCAACTCAAATGTGCTGTTTTATAACAATTACCAAGTGATTTGATGTAAAATGGCACCATTTCAACTCATAATTTTTTGAGCCTGTGATTTAAGGAATCTGCACTCGACATGGGAAATTTGCTCCTTACCTGAATTTTCCTGGGCCACAAGGGCTCTAAATTGATTTTTTTGTGCTTTATGTAGGCATGACACTGGGTGGTGGTCAACTTAAGTTTTACTCGGCGTACGCCCACTGAAATCCATGGCTAAGTTAGGCCTATTAATTGCAATGGGTCTAAAACTTAGCTGAGTATCACCCACTAGCTGGAAGAGTTTGTTCTATCCTTTCATCTTAAGCTGTCTCGTGACTAGTACTATTCATTACTGCAAAGGAAAATGGATTTATACAAAACTGATTCTTCTAAATGTAGCAAAAAAAGAGAAAGAGATCTTGCTCACTTTATTAGTAGATTTGTCCGTCCAGTACAGAGTAGTTTGTTTCTGGTCTTTCATACCAGATAGTTTAAAAATATCTGCATTAGAATCCTTATGTAAACCACTTGTCTACAGTCACTGTAGGCTATATGTGAAGGGGTAGCATTTCTTACCAAAGGTATTTCCACAGGAAATGTTCAAATTACCATTTTGAAATCATTCACCAACTTATCACATAGGCTACATTAATTAAAAACTAACCACACAGGTACTTTCATATATTGCACGTTGAGAGCTGCAGGTCAGCCACAGCTGTAGAAGCAGGCTTCAGGTTCATCACAGAAAAATTATATGTGCATCCCAAGAGGATGAACAAGTCCTCATTTAAAGGTGATCGAATGCATGTTGCTAGAGAAATTATTTCTGCAAAGGAGAAAAAAAAAAGCTACATAGAAACCAAGTCCAGAGGAGGAAAGAAGTGTTGGTTCTGAAGCCACTGAAATCTTCCCCACATGAAACGTGATGGAGATCAGTCCAGAAAACCAAAGTCATGGTTTCTCTTCAGCATGATGTGCAGAGTCCCGTGAGCTAGCTGGGGATGGGGGACCAGAAGGACCTCCTTGGTAGTTATTGGGTCCTGAAGGTGGCAAGTCTCTGGCAGGAGCAGGGGGGTAGTCCCTTAATCCTTGCGGAGGTAGCCGTGGAGGGCCTGGAGGATAATCTCTTGGGTATGGAGGCCGGAAAGGAGGAGGTCCGCGCTGATATACTCTCTGATCAGGAGGTGGTAGTGGAGGACCATGTGGAAAGTCTCTCATTCCAAATGGAGGGGCAGGTGGATAGTCTCTTGGAAGAGGTGGAGGGGCTCCACGTACTGGAAGGAAAAGCAGTACAGTGAATTATTCACTGGCAGGAAGTACATACAGGCAATCTCCCCCCAGAAATTTGGCAGAAACTAAACAGCAGGCACAGAATCCCAAGTTTATCAACTTCCATTTTAAAGAAGCATATTTGAAGCCTTTATGCCTGGCAGATAATGTGTGAACAGACAACAAAAGAAGAAGTGTGTATCTGAAGAAGTGTGCATGCACACGAAAGCTCATACCAAGAACAAACTCAGTTGGTCTCTAAGGTGCTACTGGAAAGAATTTTCGATTTTGTTTAGACAACAAAATGTTCCACTTCTCAGAAGAGGAACCATCTGTATTTTGCATGCCTCTCTTGTCACTTTCAGTCCATTTCCCACCTAGTTGCAACTGTGCTTTGCTATCAATAGAATCACCAAATCTATCAAGGCAATATTCAGATGAAATACTTCAGCCAAATATTCAAAGCAGGTTATGGCTCTCAAATTAGTATTGCTAACATTGCTCAGCTCTCACAAATTCACCATGAGGCACCCCTGCCCACTCACTCCTTGCTGCAAAGATAACTTTGTTCTGCAACAGGTTGTGAGAAAGATTCTTGAACCTGTAATGCCAATTCAATTATACATCTTTAAAAAAAATAAATAGCACAATGCAAAAACAACCATACCTAAGGGAAGAGGCCGAGGTCCATAGGGTAGCCGGGGTGGAAGTCCAACGCGAATTGGAGGTGGTGGCAAATGCCCAGCTGGGTAAGGTGGTGGGACTTTGGGACCCATGTTAACCTGTGTAAGATAGAAAAGTTAGTCTTCTACTATATACACCAGTGAAATATAAAACTGATTTTCCACCCAAAATGTTAGTGTTTGAAAGCTATGTATTTTCAAACTCGTTTTCACTGCATACTACCAAACAGGGGTGAGGAATCTCAAGCCAGGGGACCAGTTGCTGCCCTCCAGACCTCTCTAAATGAGCCTCAGACTAAACTCCTCCTTGCACAGCCTTTTCAGTGCCCATCAAGTGCTTTTGGCTGGTTAAGACTATGCCTGTTCCTTGCCTGAAAGGAGAATGTAGAGTCTTGTGTGTGTAGCAATCTTCAAATTTTGACTGGAATGTAGCCTGCTGTACCAAAGGCAAGACTCTCATCCATTGCCCAACCTACTTTTGCCTCTGACTCCACCCATGATTGGGATGCAGACCGCACAAGGCAATGCTGCTCCTGAACTGAAAAAAGGTTCCCCACCCCTGCTATGGGGATTTTCCTTTTCCTGAATATTCTGGCTATACAAAAAACATGTGTTTCAACTCAGTTACAATCCTGAATATTTAGCCACCTAAAACCACCACCCATGTAGTTAGTATTTCTTAAAGCATCAGCAAACCCAAACAAACAGTTAATAATTTAAACACAAAGAAATCCAGAAAGTACCCAAAGGATTTAAAAAAGCCTCCAATATCTACTATATTAGATTTCTAGAAAATAACTCAGGACCAAAGCATAGCTTTTACAAATGTTGTATATGTTAGCTGCCCCCACCAATGTATGCAACCTTAGGAAGTCAAGAAACCCCAGAAGAGTTGTAGCCTAAAATGAGTCTCATGGGGCTCATTTTGTCATGCCGAGATATGAAGCATCATGCTCCTCTCCATCAAACCAGGGGAAAGCAAAAGCACCATTCCCAGCATCTTGGTACTCACTGCAGTTGCTTCAACAGATGAAGGTGGGGCAGTAGAAACACAGGGGGCTTCAGGCTCTTTGGGAGGGCTTGGCTTTATTCCCCCCCAGCAACATAAAGACAGTAAGATGATAGACAAAATAAGAACATGATATGTAAGAGGTGATGTGACCCACACAGTGGGGTAACACACATGGTTCTTCCCAAAATGCCATCTCAGAAATTTTTTTAAAACCTCCCTGTCCCTTGCTTACCATTCCATCCACTACTGCAGCAGGAGATGATGTCCTTGGCCCACAGGTCATTAGGGATGCTACAGCAGGGCCAAGCTCTAAAGAGAAAGACCACATATTTTATACCATTTTGAAAAGAAATGCACTTTCTCAGTTGACCTGCCATCAGTATAGCTGCAGTCTCTGGACTTAACCTGGAACAGATATTCTTCTAGATAGTTCAGAATGTCTTCAGAAAGTCATAGCTTGGTGAGTTATTTCTGCAGCATTGTTTGGAGCAATGATGAGGAATCTGTGGACACCCACTTGTTGCTTGTCTACAACGTAGAGATCTTTTGTTCTTCTAAGTTTTGTTAAAAATTATTATTTCTCAATATATATACCACTTACATGCCCTAATGGCTTCTAAGCACCAGCCAGCACAGCCAATGGTCAGACAGAATGAGAGTTGTAGCTCAGCAACATCTGGAGGAGCACATATTCCCTACTTCTGGTTTAGAGACCTGGACTATGCACTCCCTTCCTCCCTGAACAGTAACGTGTACAGTGGTTCGAGCAATGGACTAGGAACAGGGAGAAACAGTTTCAAACACTCAAGCAGGAAGCTCACTGAGCAGCCTTAGCCAATGACTTTCAGCCTAAACTACCTCTCAGGTTTGAGAGGATAAAAAGGGGGAGGGAGAAAACCTTGCACACCATTCTGAACTCCTTGGAGAAAGGGCAGAATGAAATTAGCATAGTACTGTGGCATTAAGGATTACTCCATTTACAAGTTATGCACATGTGCTAGCAAAAAATAAGGTGTTTTATTTTCCTATTAAGGTCAACAGGACAGAAAGGACTTAAAAATTAACTGGATTATAACCCAACATCTTTAAACACAGTGTGCCATCCTGGCTAATTTAGGACTGCTTTGTTATTTCTACTATTTTCATTCTTAAACCAAAGAAGGAAAAGTGAGAGAATTTTGTAAAAATAAAAAATTGGCCCTTTATAAAAGTTTAAAGTGTTCAATGATAATAAAGTAGGTTTCTATAGCAAGACAACCTAAGGAAGGAAGAAAAAGGATTGATTTATTGCCATCTTCACCTCTTGAACCTTCTCTCGGATTGGCAGAAAGGGGCCGCCCAAGGGGTTCCATCATCAGCGGTGGGGAAGGAGCTCCCCCGCTCACAGGTGAGGGCCCAAAGGATCCATCTCGACTTAATGGACCTGTAATAAAGCATGGTCACTGGTGTCAACTTTTTATTTCCTTTCTGAAAGGTTAGGCTTGACATTTCAGATCCCTAGCAAAAGGTGATCAGAGCATTTACCTCTGCGAGGGGCAGCTTGATGGTCTGGTCGGCCTGCAGTTGGTTTCACAATTAGTGGTCTCTGAAGCGCAGCTATTTTCTGATCCATCTCTATTAATCTATTAAGAAAAGAAAATCGAAAGTTAATCTCAAAGTGCATTCATGCTTGTATGATATAGCGAAGAAGGAGGAGCGCCAGGTGGTTGGGGGCATTTTTTTCAAGGAGGGGGCTGGGCTCCCTCAAAATCCTGTAGCCCCTGCTCCACTTCCTAATCCATGGGGAAGAGGAGGTTGAGCACGGAGCCCTGCTCTGCACTCCCCATTCTCCACCTGGCACATGAGCGCCGGCATCACAGCAGCAGGATGCTTAAGCGTCTCAGTGTGGCGCGCAAGCACTAGGTGGGGCAGGACACATCACATGATGTGTAACATAACACATCACATGATGCACCCCCACAATGTGGGGGGCAAGTTGGCGCCTTTGCGCTGAAGGAATTTGCCATTAAATAATATGCACTTTCACCAAGAAACCTGCAGTTGTGAATAGCTTAGTATTAGTGGCAGTCTATAAAACCAAGCACCTTTTGCAGTTACCAAGTAGAGAACATACTTACTTGAGCCTTAAGTTGGAATTTTCCCTTTTTTCTTCAGCTAATGCCCTTTCTGCAGAACGTGCTATGAGCTGCAATATAAAAAAATAGTGAAAGTCACGTTCTGCTAGGAAAATACACATTAAAGGCTAATTGCTGCTGCTCTGCGAAAAGCATTAACTGCCCTGCTCAACCATATGAAAAGGTTTTTTTATATGCTTTAATAAAATCCTTACCCAATTCTCATGGGCCTTCTTCTCATGGATGTCAATCTTAAAACATTAAGGAAGAAAGGAAGAAAAGTTTATTTATTGGCTTGTATCCTACAGCTACTGCTTCAGAACGATTTATTGGAATAGCATCACACCTGATTCTTGTACGATCGTTCTGTTTGTTGCAGTTCTTCAACAATTTCATCAATTCTCTTTCTGTCAAAGAATTTGAGAGATTACTTCTGCTCACTGTCTGAAAATATGAGACATTACATTAATCAATTGATCTATTTACTTGTATTTTTTCACGTCTTCAACTGCCAGGACTGCTTTTTCGTCTGCAGCAGAGAGCTTCTGTTCCTTCTCTTGACGCTCATACTCTTCTTGTGTCAACTTCCTAAAGCAGAATATTAGGTATATTTAACCCCCTGTGGCCAGACACATCCTGACAGCACTGGAAAAAGTTCTAAAGCTTTTGTATCACTCTTACACAACTCCATGTTTCAGGTAGTCCTCAACCATGACAAATTGTCAATTGGCATTTCAGCCTCTCCTTGATTCAATGGTGGGGTAAAATATTTTTTTAAAAAATTATTTGAAGCCATGGGGATCAATTCTAGCCCTATTGGAATGGCTGAAAAAACAGAAGCTGGGTATGTTTAGCCTGGAAAAGAGGAGATATGATAGCCATCTTCAAATATCTTAAGGGCTATCACATGGTGGAGGGAACATGCTTGTTTTCTCAAAGCTATGGCTTCGAGTTACAAGAAAGGATATCCCAACTAAGCATTTTGAAAAACTTTCTGACGGCAAGATTCTATGGTTCTATGAAAGGTTATCAGAAAAAGAGCAAAATGTTATAGCTTACACAAGCTTTCCAAAACCTTATTCCTTCCAAATACTTTTGGACTACAATTCCTATCATCTCTTGACAACTGGCCATGCTGGTTGGGTTGATGAGAGGTCATCCAAAACATCTGAAGAGTGCCAGATTGGGGTAAACTGGTTTATACCATGTTTTGGGGTATTTTTGTCACCTTTAAAAAGCCCAGAACTTACTTCTGAAGTGCCATTTCCTTCTGCTGATAAAGCTCATTGAGAATCTCCACTTTCTGTTGTAGAGTTTTACATTCACTTTCTAGCTGAGATTTTGCTCTCTGCAAGGAACAAGAATCGTGTTCCAGCTTCTTGATTTGCTCTGCAATAAGACAAACCTATTTAGTACAACATTTGTAAGAGCGAAGATACGGTGACACAGAACATTCAATTGCTCAGGAAACAGGACAGTTTTCACTCCATGCTCTATGACAGAAGGAAAAACTGCAAATTTGGGTGGAAATAAACTTCACACAGAGGCAGGCCAGTGACTTGGAAGAGGTCCCAACATGAAGAGGAGGACCAAAAGATAGAGCCCTGAAGTAAGGAGGCTGAAAGGAGGGTAGGTGGAAAGGGGCAGAAATAAGACCATGAATTAAGCAAAATGCAGTCTATCAAAGAAAGGGCTCTAAAGAAATTCCCCAGAGCTTAAGATAAGGAGACGCTGTAAGCACTAGGGGAGATAAGATAGCTTAGAAGTAGTAGTCAGCAGCCAAAAAGCAGGAATCTGCAAACACAACAGGGAGTGGAAAAAGTGAAACTGGGCTAGACTATGCACAACTGTTCCCTTTTTCTAGGCCCTATGTTCTCTTGGCCTGAAGGAAATGAGCAGAGAAAGAATGTCTAGAAGGCTGATGAATACCAAGCAATGGGAAATGCAGTTGCTGGATCTAGAGCTGAGACTGTGAGAGGTCTAAGCGGTTGACTGTAGGCTCTACCGTCACCACATCATTACACACTGGCAAGGGAAGTATTGGGGACAAAAAGAAGGGTGAAGCAGATGGATTCATTGACTGATTTGAACCAAATATTTTTGTGCCCCAAGGTTTCTAGTCTATCAACGAATGGAAATGGGAACCCCCTTAACTGATGAGTTACTGCAGTGGTTTCTTTTAAAGAACTTGTCATTTCAAATTATATATTTACTGAACACACCTTCCAACTCATGCCTTGCTGCTACTTCATCATTAAGTTTGGACCGCATGTTATCTCTTTCTTCTTCAATGATAGATAATGTTGTTTTTACCTGCAAAAAGGCAACAAATGGCCAGTGAAACACTCTCCTGGAATACAAACTTGGGCCATATTGATTACACAAATCAATGTTTTCATGGGGTTACTTCATGTACCAAACTGCCCCAGATTCTCTCACAGCACCTTTGAGACCCACTATAACTAGTGGAATATAACTGGAGGTGTTTCAGATGTTTGTGAGCTTCAACACTATGGTGGGTAAGGGGAAGGGACCTGTGTTAACATGGGTTCAATAGAATTTTGTATTTTGGGGCTCTGCTTGGACTCAGGTCTGAGGGATAGTTATCTTTCAGCTTACCCAGTTTGTGTTATGTGAAATGGGTGTTTTGTGCTTGGGCATGTCCAAACAGTAGCCATTTTATGAATGTACATGCCCCCATGGCAGCAATTTTGTGAAACTGCTATGACACTTCAAGAATCCCAAATGTGCCCACTGGCCCAAAAAGATTGGAAGCATCTGTGTTATACCCTTGAAACATCCATCATCTGTTTAATCTGATTCTTCATCTTTTCATTCCTGGTATCTAGAAGGGAGAAAAATTATTTTCATTGTGTCTGTTTAAGCAAAATTTTCAAAACCTGGCAAGAGGAAATCTCCATAGATAATTTTTTAGACGTGTACAGTTGAAAGCAAAGCATTTCAACATGAAGCAGGAAAATATTTCAATTATAGGAATTAAAAGCTACTGATGTTCACGATTGACTCAAGAAAGGGCAGATCACAATGGCAACCCAATCCAGTTATTTATCTGATGAATTGCTCACATTATAGATATAATTCAGAGTTGAGAAATTTACTTCTCAGTGACAAAGCCAGTATGTTAGATGAACATTATCTTAATTTCTGGTCTTTTGTATTAGGAGTATTTGTTCCTATTTGACACATAACAGATGTTAATTATTCACTGTTGTGTACATTGCCCCTAGGAGACTTCAGCTATTGCTTCCTCAAGATTAGCTGCTTGAATGGTCTAACAGGTTATCTAAGATTTTAGTACCTGAGAGCTCTCCATTGGCCAGATCATTTCCATCATCCCTCTTGCCTTCTGACTCAGATTCTGCATCAAGCTGTTTCAGCTGCATAATGCAGTTAGTCAAAACCTAAAGTAGCAGCAAAAAGCCAAATTTTAAACTATAGGACCACAACATTAGGTGTAGTAGTTCAATCACAGAGTCATGAACACAGAAGAAAGTTGTTCTTCAAGAGAGCTTACTTCAATTTCATTTTCTTTATAGGCAAGTGCTTCTTCCATATCATTCTGTGATTTCTGATACAACTTGATCTGTTCACTGAGCTCACTGTGCCTCTCACTCCAGCCTTCTGCTTGTTGCAGCAGCTGAAAGAACACAAGTACAATATTAACAATATTACTGGGATGACATACATCATGTAACTCAGGCCACCAGGTCTTAAAACTACACCAGAGTGGCTAGATACGTCCAAGTTAAAGTTGTGCCAAAACAAAAAAGAGCATGCCACCCATTAAAAAATAATGCTGGCTCATAATGAGGGGAGGTACAGGCAAAAGAATGATCATCTGCAGCCATCTGCACATGCACAAAATCCTTTAAAATGAAAGCACAGCTTTAACTGATATATTTAGATATCATCTTATAATAAAAGCAGAAAACAGGAGGGGTGGGTGGATTGCACAGAGGATCAGCATTTTAATATTCTCCCTGGAGCAATAACATTTCTAAAGCTGCCATAAGGCACCCACCCGATACATAAAGGAATCCAGGATGGAATTCATCTAAACATAACATGCATCTTCAGCATCTGTCTAACCATCTATATTTCCTTTAGAATTCATTGTTGAACATTTCCACCTTCTCCAATTTTTCATTATACTGAGGAAGTATATTATAAGTATATTGTATATTGTATATAGTATATTCCCTTGCCTCAAATGACCTCAGTACTGCCACTGCTGCCCATCAGTGTCAATTGTCAGCAAGGGGAGACTTGCCTTCATCATAAGCTGAGCACAATCTAGCTGTTCATCCCCACTCCACTGTGTCAGAGATGGGGACATCATTTTGGGTGAGAATTTTTTTCCGTAAGCTACTCTTGAGAGCTTCTCAGGAATATAAATGAAGATGTAGGTATTCTACATGAGTTAAATATTGTAGCTGGCAGCTCCTATGGTGGGGTTTCCAAACCACTTATTTCCCCACAATTGTGCTTTCATGTTTCACTTCTACCAAGGTTCCATCTTCTCTATCTCCAATATCATCAATGTAACAAACATTAACAGAACATGGCTGTTGACAGAAGTCATGGGAAGAGAAGGTCTGATAACTATACAGCTATGGTAATTTCTTCAACAGTCTAGGAATCATCAACTAAGGAAGTTTGACCTGGACTTCTCATCAGCTTTCCTGTTTTCTCTCTCAAGGTCAAAAAGTATTACTTGTTCAATGTCCTTTCACCATGTCACTTATGTCCTGGCATCATATGGATGTAACTTTAAGTTAGGAAGACACTGAAGAGCATGTCTAGAAATGACCTTCCGGACACTACGAATCTGCACATTGAGCATGGGTGCGGGGGTGGGGTGGGCAGCTGTTCTTGCCAGTCTCAGGAACTAGAGGCACCATCATCAGGTTTCATTCTCTCACAGAGCAATGAAAATCAGCCTCCTAGCATTAGGGTTCCAGACTGTCTTTGCAATGACCAGCTTTAAACAGGACACCAAGTATAATTCACTGTAAAGAACTGTACTTGTGATATAAGCAAAGGATTTAATAAAAGAAAGTGTGAAGCTCGATATGATCAAATACAGTGCTTTTTTCTAAAAATAAATGTTTAGGGGTACTCTCATTTTGACTCAAGAAAATCACCATTTTATAGTTCAAATTGGGGAAAATAAATACAGTAAATGGACAAAAGTTCTAAATGTTTAGGGGTATGCATACCCCAGAAAAAAGCACTGGTCAAATATATCTAGGGTCAAATACATCTACAAAGACTGCTGCTGCTCCTTAGCTCCTTACCATCTCAGCTAACGGATAAGCATGACACTTGCATTACAGATATAAAGTATTCTTTTTGCTGAGAATCTCCAAAGAAATTCACCATCCCTGATTGCAACAATCCATTAGCTTAGGGTTGGACAATGTGTATTCCAGAGGCCGGATGAAACCTTCAGCCAGTTTTATGTCCCCAGAGTTATCAGACTCTTGTTCCTTTCCTTCCCTATTCTTGCATTCCTCCCACATTGTTCTGCTAAAGGAGGAAAATATTAAGCAATGCCTTTATGATGGCAACAGAACTGGCAAAAGATGTTCCCAATATTGCTTTTCCAAGGAAAAATATTAAAAATGGCTTTTACTAAATAAGGAACCATCCTTGAAATGAGTTACACAAGCCTGGCCTGCCCACCATTTATTTTGGTTTTGCCCACTGCCGTCAGGCAGCCCTCAATAGAAAAAAGGTTCCCCCATCCCTGCTTTAGCTCCTGGGGGTCAACTGCTTCCCTTAGAGTTTGATACACTCACAGCAGCATCTAGCTATCTTCATTGTCCTTGGTCTCCTTCCCCAGTGCTCCCCAGCTACTGCCCAATCCCTGACTGCATGAGACCAATAGTGGATCCAACAGTCAAGAAGGTGGTTTCTGCACATGCTGTAGAGGGAAGTGAGGGCCAGATGGGGCTTATTAAGCTGAGAAGGTAGCCCATCTAGGAGAAGGAAAACCCTGAACCTAAACTTCTGTTGCCTTGTGGGATATCTTCAGGAGAGGAAAAGGCTAAGGAGTAAATGCTACACAAATCCTGAGCAGTCACTAAGATGGTTGGATTGAGTCTAGTACACCTTCTTATGGCATCTCCAGCCAAGCTGGTGCCAAACATATTGCTCTGCTTTCCTTTGGACCACATCAGTGAGGCAGAGGGGGGGGGGTCTTGTTGTCTAGATGATCCAGGACCTCCATATATACTGCCCAGGCTTACATCCCGGAGAGGTCACTTCAGTGCTGCTAACACAGCGTTTAGACTTCACCTGTGGAGGTGCACTCCACTGTCTCTCAAGGCAGATGGATGCCAACAACCACTCATGCCCCTCAGTATTTTAAAATGAGCAAAGTTTTCAAGCAGAATTAACTTGGTCTGGTGTGTTCACAAAGCAAAGCCTAATTTATGAAGAACAGCAGTTTTACAAAAATGGCACACTCACTTGCTCCTTGCTCTTCTTAAGTCTCATATTCTCTTCTTGAATACGACTCAATTCAGACTTCACTTTTTCTTCACTTAGTTTAGCTTCATTAAGAGCTATCTGCACCTAAAAAATTCAATAATTTCAAGTTTAATATGCAAATCGCATAAAAATGCCAGTTTACACCAAAAAAGCACAGAATAATTTAATAACCTGCAACATTTAGAATTTAAATTCTTCTATTATCTTGGGAGACCATACCTCCCATTAAACCATGGTTAAAAACAAATTATGGTTTAATGCAAATGCACAAGCTATATGTGCGTGCAACTAAAAAATTCCTGCAGCATTCCTCCCCCCACTTCTGTTGCACCACCTTGAAACATGACAGATTCTCACTTGTTGTGATGTTCAAACTCAGGCTCATGGTATTAACCCTGAACAAACTGCAAGCAGTAAGCCAAGACCAAACTTTTATTTATTGCCCATAGATTTGTTAATTTGAATATCATGACAAGCCAGACGCTTAATTTGTCCTGGTAGCACAGCAGGAGTGCAAAGAGCAGAATAAGAACTTTTCAGCAGCATGCACCAGCAAGTTGTGCATTCGCATTGAACAGTAATCTATATATATAAAATGCAAGTGTCTCTGCGTCCAGTCCGTGTCTCTCTGGGTTTGCACTACTGCGCATGTGCCCCAGAGAGATCGGGCCGCGAGCAGCGTCGGCAGTTCAAGCGGGGCGGTTGAAATGGAACGCCGACGCTGCAAAAGAGAGGGGAGGCCGAGGAAGGAGGTCACGCTGCCTGTCGTCGTCCCCACCCTGCCAGTTTCCCCACTGAATCCCAGTTGCTGAGGGTGGAGGCGGCGCGCACACAAAGGGGCTTTGCCTCGCCGCTGCCGGGCGAGGGGGGACCCCCCTCCCGCCCCACAAAGCCCGGCCCCTGGGTCCAGGGATGCTGCTCCATCTCTCTCTCCCTCCCCACCCCACACTCTCACCCAGAAGGGCTCGGAGCCGGCCGGGCCCCTGCAAAGCCGCTGGCCGGCGAAAGCTCTGCCTCGGTCGAGGGAAAGGAAGAGTCTGCCGGGGAGGAGGAGCCGCCGGCCGGGCCAGGCCACCGCTGATTGGGCGGAGCGGCCGGGGGCGGCGAGAGAGAGGTTCCCCTCCAGCCTGGGAGGAGCCGCCTCACAGCGGCAGCCTAGGCACACCCTTCTCCTCCCCAGCCCTCGCCCGCCTCTCTTCCCGCGAGGCGAAGGCCCCGGCGGGGGCCTCTGACAGGCGGGGAGGGCCGGGAAAGGAAGAGTCTGCCGGGGAGGAGGAGCCGCCGGCCGGGCCAGGCCACCGCTGATTGGGCGGAGCGGCCGGGGGCGGCGAGAGAGAGGTTCCCCTCCAGCCTGGGAGGAGCCGCCTCACAGCGGCAGCCTAGGCACACCCTTCTCCTCCCCAGCCCTCGCCCGCCTCTCTTCCCGCGAGGCGAAGGCCCCGGCGGGGGCCTCTGACAGGCGGGGAGGGCCGGGAAAGGAAGAGTCTGCCGGGGAGGAGGAGCCGCCGGCCGGGCCAGGCCACCGCTGATTGGGCGGAGCGGCCGGGGGCGGCGAGAGAGAGGTTCCCCTCCAGCCTGGGAGGAGCCGCCTCACAGCGGCAGCCTAGGCACACCCTTCTCCTCCCCAGCCCTCGCCCGCCTCTCTTCCCGCGAGGCGAAGGCCCCGGCGGGGGCCTCTGACAGGCGGGGAGGGCCGGGAAAGGAAGAGTCTGCCGGGGAGGAGGAGCCGCCGGCCGAGCCGGGCCACCGCTGATTGGGCGGAGCGGCCGGGGGCGGTGAGGGAGAGGCTCCCCTCCGGCCCGGGAGGAGCCGACTCACAGCGGCAGCCTAGGCACACCCTCCTTCTACTCCTCCCCGGCCCTCGCCCACCTCTCTGAAAGTGCTTTCAGCCCGTTAAAATAACGGGCGCTAGAACTGAATATATAAATGTGTGTGTGTGTGTATAATTGACAACATATGTTCTAGCGCCCGTTATTTTAACGGGCTGAAACCACTAGTTTGCTTTTAACTGTGGTTTAAAGTGATGCGGATATCAGGTCAAAGATTTACTTGAATTCAAATCCAGATGTGTTACCTCAGATAGCTCTATAGAATGCAATGTGATGACTTCTTGGAAGTTCTCCAAAGACTTCTGCGCTTCTGTGAGCTGTGAATAGAAACAAAAAAGCATACATATTGGGCTTGAAAATGAAAGTTATACTGACATTACATTTAATGAGATGTATAAGTATGTAAACTATTATGTAGTTAAGCTGGCCTTCAGATTAAAGGTAAAGGTAAAGGGACCCCTGACCATCAGGTCCAGTCGTGTCCGACTCTGGGGTTGCGCGCTCATCTCGCTCTATAGGCCGAGGGAGCCGGCGTTTGTCGCAGACAGCTTCCGGGTCATGTGGCCAGCATGACAAAGCCGCTTCTGGCGAACCAGAGCAGCGCACGGAAACGCGTTTACCTTCCCGCTGGAGCGGTCCCTATTTATCTACTTGCACTTTGATGTGCTTTCGAACTGCTAGGTGGGCAGGAGCTGGGACCGAGCAACGGGAGCTCACCCCGTGGCAGGGATTTGAACCGCCGACCTTCTGATCAGCAAGCCCTAGACTCTGTGGTTTAACCCACAGCGCCACCTGGGTCCCAGCAACCTAATATAATTTATTTCAAGTTCTGTAATGAAACCCAGCTACAAAGACCCATCTGTGTTGATAAATAGGTACCTTAACACCTCATAGAAAGGAGCATACCATAGATACCTAAACACATTTACTAATCTCAGAATAAGAAAAGATAGCATAGTAACTACATATTGAGCTGGAATACTGGCTCATATTGCATCAGGAGCAGATTTATAAATAGCCTTAGACAAACAAGTCACTATTTCTCAGTCTCACCAACACAATATGTGGATACTACCTTATAGCACTGTTGCAATGACTGAAATAAGCTCCATGAAGTACTCTGAATACTGCAATGTGCTAAATAAATATTAAGCATTATCAGTATGCTTAAGGTCAGGGTTCAGGCATGTTGTTGGACTCCAACTTCCATCAACCACAGCCGCCTCCATAAAAGATTATGGGTATTGTAGTTCAGCAACATTTGGAGAGCCACAATGTTTGCTTTAGGTCCCAAGGAAGGGACACCTGCCCCTGGCCCACACCGGTCCTTCCCTAGGGCCTCCATCCTGTTGTGTGTCCTTGGGCAAGATTCATGCCCTGAGGTGGGAATGCAGAGAGGAGAACCACCCACTCGCCTGGGGTCCACCAGCACCCACCTTCGTACTTCGCGGCCAAGGAGAGGTGGCCAGGGAAGGGTTGTGCTTGGCTGCTTGGCCTGCTGTCTGCCACCCTCCTGCTAGGTATGCTGCAGCTGTGTCTCCAGCACTGCTGGGATGCTGCCAAGTCCGCCAAGGAGTGCCAGCTGCAGCTCCCACTAGGAGCTCACTGAGCTGAGAGGGCAAACAGAGTAACCAGCAGGCAATCTCTGTAAGAAGCAGCCACTGCAAGGGTGCAGTGAAGGCCACCTGTTGCCTCTCGCACAACACCCACAAGGTGGGTAGTAGGCGCAATCCTTGCCTTGCCCCAGGTGCACTGTCTAAAGGGCTGTCACATGGAAGATGGAGCAAGCTCGTTTTCTCCTTCTCCAGAGGGTAGGACCCAAAAAAATAGATTCAAGATATAAGAAAGGAGATTCTGACAGTAACCACTGTTCGACAGTGTAAAGGACTTCTTCAGAAGGTGGTGGACTTTCCTTCTTTGGAGGTTTTTAAGCAGAGCTTGGATGGCTATCTCACATTGATTCTTTAGCTGAGATTCCTACATTGCAGGGGGTCCCATCCAACTCTAGAATTTTATAAATGTTGTAAGATTATTAACTTAAAAGTTACCATTAACTCACCTGACTATTTTACCTTCAGAAAAATAGGAGAAATATTGAAAATAAAGCTTGGAGGCATGAGTGTAGATAGAACATTCCAGGGAAAATTCTAAGGATGTGTGACTGACGAGAGCCATTTGTGTGGATTCCAAAGCAGTGAAGGCCCACATCACACAAAAATGGTCAGGTGTCCAAAACCCAATGGAAAATATGAGTTACTGGACTTTTCAATCGTAAGTGCTGACATTTAAATATTAAACAGATTACAGAATTTAATGTCAAACTGAAGTAAAACAAAGTTCATCTCTTCAAGTGTTCATGAAGTTCTCAACCACCACCACCTTTCCAAGTAGCTTAACCACACTCTCAAACATGCCAGTAGCAAAGTAGGAAAATTTGCTTACTTGTTTCTGTTTCTCTGAGTAGTGCTCTTTCTCAGTTTCTAGCATGGTGTGCAATTTTTTCACTCGATTGTCTAACAGATTGTTTGTTTCTTTAAGCCCCCTGATTGTGTCCTGTTAACAGCAATGGAAAGATATGTTTATTTTGTTTAAATATTTTAAACATCTGTCATAAGAATAAAATCCTTGTTTCATACCTTAAGCCCTGTGGCCTCATCTGAGAGATTTGTGTTTTGTTTCTGGGCCTCGTTCACAGCTTCTTTTGCTGCTTTTATCTTTAAAAAAAAAATAAACAAACAAACATGGAATGTAGAAACTTAACATTAATTTCATTTTTGATATCCCAAATTATGATCTTCCCAATTAAACCACTAAAAAGAGAGTGGTATAATTTTAATTATCCAAACACTGGTATTAAATTTTTAACTGCAGAATAATAAAGGCATGCAGACAGCACAATACCTTTTGATCATATTCCGACATCTTTTCTAAGATTTCTGTCTTTTCTTTTAAGAGAGTTTTAATCTTTTCTACAAGTTGTTTTTCTGTCACTAGAAAAAAGAAAATTAGGGACAAATGTGGAGCATTTTTCTGTAGAACTGCACTACTCTGCTAACCCTTACACATCACCTGTACCTCAACAATTACAAATAAAAAATGCCCCAGCATGGCCCCCACCCCACAACACTGATATCAACTGCTGAAAATGGTGAGCTTAGACATCACAATATATCATGGATCTATCATTCAACTTAGGTTCAGTTTCCCTGAACTGGGGCTGTCAACTCCAGTGTGCATGCAGTTAACTGGAAAAAAGGGCTCTTTTCCCACCCTGGAGATCTTCTATTAGGCTTCAGTGTGAAGCTCCTGCATTTTATGCTAACATACACACCAAGGGGAAGGTATTTTTCATACTGAAACCTATTATGTCAAAGCTCCAGTGGGGTAGTGTGGAAAGACACGTTCAAGATGCATTGGAAAGAGTTAGGCAGACAGTACAAAGGGGGCTATTGGAAACAGGCAGGATTCAAAGGCTGTATATGCACCAAAGCCTCTTAGGCCTTCCTTTCTCACTGCTTTCCCCACCCTCTCAAAACAAAAACAAAACCACCCTTGGAAGATTCTCCTAAGTAGAATTGAGCACAGCACAAAGGTGTAGAGACAGACGTGGTAGTTCCCATGAATCCAGGAAAATACCTCATCTTTGGATTGCAACCTGGTCTGCCCAGACAAAGAGAGTAAAGAGCAGCCAGAATACTGAAGTGTCCAAATGGCTCTTTATACACGTGGTATTAAATAATAAATTCTGATACTAAGTGCTCAAAGTTATATTAAGCAATAAAGTAATCCTGCCATAAAATTTGCAATATCACAAGGACAAAATATTCCTACCTTGATACATTCTACTCTTTACCTACAAAAGGAATGGACAAAAGACAGCATTATGAGAAAGATTATGCCATTTTATTAATGCCATCTACAAAGAAAAGTAAATGTTTGTCAATAACCGCTTCAAGAAATATCAACACAAGTACTGTATGTTTTCCATTGCAAGTATCAATTTACATTATGCAAGCAAGCTTCTAATAAAAGCTTTTAGGTTCTGCTTCAAAGTCAGGCCAAGGTTCTGGTTACTCAACTACTATGTTGGTATAATTAAAAACATTTGATTTTGAAACTAAAATAAAAGAGCAACAGTTTGAAGCTTGCCCGTCAAGCCATTCTATCATTGATGATGCAATTTAAGGCAATAATAAACTTGCCACACAAATTATTATAGAAACTTCTCCCTTTATTTTAAGAATGTAGACTGTTGTCCATATTATCAGTACTGAAAGTGTCTAGCAAGGATCCATCTTTCCCATTGCTATTTATAGTCCAATTTTAACATTGGGTTTAGCAACTGCAGAACAGTACGTTTCCAGTAAGTGTCAATGTGGCACTTTTGACACAAATGTTCAGCATTGATTTGTTTTCTGTTAAAACACTTCATTAAAAAGTATTTAAAATAAATTTATGTGCTTTACTGTTGAAGGTAGAAAAATTTGACGCCAAATATTGACGCTTGAAAGACTTCATAATCATAACTTTCAAAGCTTGGGCAGATAACTAAACATCAGTATACTGTATCTGATCTTGAAAATATACTTACGGATAGACAAGTTCTCCACAAAAAAATGGCAAGTGTAGCAAATCCCACAAAGGCAGTAATAATAATGGGCTCCCAAGGAAGTCCATGGAAGTCAGGACCAGGCTGCATGTCTTCAGGCAGTGTTGAAACCAACTAAGAAAAAAGTTGGCAAACTTTTATTTTTCTGAAAAGCTGCCAAGTGAGTACATATTTAGTAAATGCAACAAACTCCTAGGAAAGTTTACACAGAAGAATGTCCACTAATTTCAATGGGGTCCACTCCCAATTGTGTCTCATATGCCTGGAAAGCTTCATCCTTACCACCAAAAATTATAGCCTAACAATATGCACACAGACCAGAACAGAAAGGACTTACCGGTAATGTAAAGTATAACAAAATCTAAGGGGTTCTCTCACCAAAGATAAGGCAGCTTGAGCTGGGATGGGAAAGGAATTCACAAGCAGTTCCCTCTGTTCTGAATTTGCTTAAAGAAATTCTAATTTTTAATTCTTCCAACAACAAAATCAATATTCCCTGTTAATGTTAGCTTTTGGATTTATTCTTCAACAACAACAACATCCTACACATTTAAATTTAGCCAAGTTAAACCTAACATAATCTTAAGTCTAAACCCCTGATGACTTTTAAGTTGTTAGTTTTCTTAAATTATCCCTCATTAGAATTTCAAAATATATATACTTAAAAATTCAGAAAGTACATTTCAGAAGCCATACTTTACTAAGTTTTGAAGTTGTATAAATTATTATTTTATCTGCACAATCAATACACTAACACAAAAATGTGGAAATTCTATCAGAAATCTTATATTTCAACATACTTCACCATGGCAAAGTGTGTTGAATCAAAGGTATGTATGTTGAATTAAAGCTGTTGGATCCTTGATAGCTTGCTATTACACCACACATTTACAACATCTTGTTATTGACAGTTACACAAGCTTTCAGTTTCATTCCCAGAAACCTTTGCATCACTAGGTGTACTGATACGCAGAAAACAGGGAGTGGGTTGGAGAAACTAGGACACTGTTCACACAGAACTCAAAACACAATTATTCCAGGTTCCTATGTCACTATAGATCTTTCCACACAAGAATTAGGTATTCGTCATACTGAAACTTATGACACATATAGCAGTACAGGATCTATGAGACCTCTCTCCCAAAACATATAGGCACAAAGAAGAAAACTTTACTGAAATGTGCATAATTCAAATTTATGTTTTCTAGAGTCATTTGCAAAGTGGAAGGGAAGGATGCCCTATTTATTTCCCGGAAGAGTCTGAGGTTACATGCTACAGGAGCATGAGGCTTCAGAGCCACAAACATTTACAAGCAACTCACTGTAAAAAGGAGGTTTGGGAGGAGAGAAAGCAGTCAAGATGCAACTTCAGGGCCATTTACTGAACCCTCGAAAATTGTCTGATCTCCTCTACGCTCCTAGCGTTCTGAGCCCAAGTACTTGGAAGAACTACGAAAGCAGATCTAAACAGGTTTATCCCCACTGGAACTCTGTATTCTGCAAAAGTCATTTCAGGGCACAGCTTGTTTGTGGGCTGTGCATGCGTTTTAAAAACAGCATTACATTCCCCACCCCCAGCAGCAGCGCCGGACCAGCGTTTGTTAAATCTTTCTGCAGATCCACAACTGCCCTGCAAAAGGGGGTGGAGAGAGAGGCAAGGAGTAAACAAATCATCCTTTGTCCTTCCCTGTAGTTTCCTCAGTCGGATGGAAACCCACGTTTCCCCTTCTCCGTGTGTCACCTCAAGCACTAGTTTCACCTAGTTTCTCCTCGCAATGTCTCTAAAGGCCCATCTGGTTACTTTCACCTCCACCCAACCCCCCACTAGCATCCCTCCGCCGCTGTTGCCGCCGCCGCCACGGTCCTTTCCCCAGGTGTGATGGAAGCCCCCAACGCGCGCTTGGAGCAGTTAAAATATGAAGAGCCCTGCGAGAAGGGGGCGACAAGAACCCCTGCGACTACAAACCCCCCCCCCCTTCCTGGGACCCTGCCGAGATTCGCCCCTTGCCTCGCCGCCAGCACCCGGCTCACCTCCAGAAGGCGGCCCGTGAGGGAAGCGTAGCCTCGGGACAGCGGCCCCAGGAGAAGCGCCGCGCCGCCACCGGGGGCGCCAGGAGGACTGACGGACTCCATACGGGGACAGGTGGGCGGAGAGAGAGAGACGCTTGCTACTATCTGAACGGGAAGGAGGCGGAGGAGGCGGCGGCAGCGGCAGCGGCGGCAAACTTGGCCCGTTTCTCCCCGACCGTTGATACGGCGCCTGCGTTCCCCGCAGGGACACGTCACCTCGCGCTGACCCTTGATCGACCCCGTGACGTCATTGGCCCGTGCCGACAGGTCAGGGGGAAGGAGATTCCGGAAGGGAAGGTGGCCGCGCCGGGTCTTTGCCGGAAGTTGGTGAGGGCGGGCAGAGCGGGAGCAGCAGTGACAGACCGGGACGGGTGCTCTTTGCTTGGCAAGGGGGTGGCACGTTCCCGCAGACTCTCTTTTGACTCCCGAAGAAATGCACTGTAGCCGTTCACTTGATACAGGGAGCGGGAGTAACAGCGAGAGCACGGCTGGAGGCGACCACAGGCCTCAGCTCCTCAAATGGCACTGGTTTAAGTTACCATGGAGGCAAAACTGTTTGGCTTCAAGAGCAAACGTGTACCTTTTACATTCAGGTGTGCAAATGGGGGGGGGGAGAGAACCAACCACCCATTTGTATATAAGGAGAAGTCTAGAAAAGCAGGCAATGAAGGCTCTTTTTTGAGCAGGAGAGCAGCACCTGTGTTCCTACTGCTGGTTTTCAACAACTAAATATCACCGCCCTGCATGCTGCTTTTCTCATAGAGGGTTCTAGGTGTGTGTTTGCTGAAATCTTTTAAACATGCTTGCACAGCAGTCAACTGTCAATGCAATTACAGTGGTACCAAGGTTTTTGAAAGTAATCCATTCCAGAAGGCCATTCGACTTCTGAAACGTTTAAAAGCCAACGCCTCAATATGGAAAACTCAGTACAGAAGCTGCGTCACATGTTTGACTTCTGAGGCGTGTTTGAAAACTGAAGCATTTACTTCCGGGTTTACGGCATTTCAAAACCGAAATGTTTGTCAATGGAGACGTTCAAAAACCAAGGTACCACTGTCTTTGAACATCCTTCTGTGTAAACGTGGTTCAGACTCGGTTGCACGCACACTTGGGTGCATAAGGCTGCAATCCTGTGTATTTCCACATGGGAGGGATCCCAACTGAACCACAGTGGAACTCATATAGGCAGCTGCATACCCTTCAATTTGCTTAAATTTCTTTACAAATTTTAAATTAAACATGTATTTAGACATTAACACCACACTGATTATATACACCATTAAGTAGGTACTCACAATCTCTGTGAAGGGGCGCATATTTTCCTTTGCTGATAAGATAGCACCATCCAAGGCAGCAGTAATATGTGGAGCAGTAGAGTCCGCATCTGGTGGATTACTACTCTCTTCTATGGCATCATCCTTAGCATTAATTATACCTTAGGTTAAAAAAAGTTCCATATATTATTTTCACTAAATGTTTTCAGCAAAAAAAGCATCTTAAATACAAATACATTTCTTTTGGCATAATTATTAACACATTTATCTCCTGTTGTACATCACCCACATCCCTTCAGATGAAGGGATAGTCATAAATATATAAATAAAAGCAATAAAAACTGGTCAAAATTCAGACTAGTTTCTTAAATTTCACAAGGATATGACCTCACTGTTTACATTTCTTCTACAGTACATTGAGTGTGCATTACACATTGAGGAAGACACTTCATGCAAGTAGGCTCTAGTCCAAAAATATGCAGGAAGAGGCAACAAAATTTATCAATCACTGTATATTTGTTCAGAGGCCCTACTTAAGTCTTAATTTACCGGTAAGTATATCCCCAGGACACAGCTACATTAGTAAAGAAAAAGTGGTTTATATGTGTTCTAACACGGTGACACCAGATGGCACTGTGGAGTTCCGTCTTTCGCCAACGTGATTTCCCACTGAGGTTTACAACGCATTTTCCTGAAACATTTTTTTAATGTGTCTAGATCGAGCCCCAGACCTGTACATCTCAATATTGCAGCTTGTTTAATCATTAGTCAATCTGAGTAAGTCTTGAACTCCATGGGACTTACTTTTGAGTAAATATGTGCTGGCTTGTGCTATAAGTGCACATACTATTGCAACCTAACATGCATGTTCACTAATTAGTAATTCTTATGTCCCAGTAAATGTCTTTAGAATTGCACCCTAGTGGGTTAAGTCAGTTCAAATACACTACTGATTCACTCATAATGCAATACCGTCATCATACCACAATTTAGAGGAAAACTTTCTAAATCTAAAGAGATTTGTCTGTAGAACCTTACTTCTATGCAGATACATTTTCTCTGTTGATGACCATAATTTTAGAAGATCTTGTCTGCTAAATTGTTGACTTGAAAATGGTGAAAAAATCACCACTAATTATATTACACTAGCATATCAAGGTAGGATTTCTATAACACTGGTTCAAATTCTGAGCCCTCTGTGCATCTCTCATTTAAATGGAGAAAACTCCATATGTACAGAGGGATCTGTCATTTCTACAGAAATGAGCAGGAGCTCATCTGGATGGGAGAACTCCACATGCACCAGAAGCTCTGGAATCATAGTTAAGTTGCTTAATTAGGGTGTTGACTTTAATTTCATAAGTAATTCGTAAGAACATGAGACTCTTAATCTCAGGGTTGTAGGTTTGAGCCCCATGTTGGACAAAATATTCTTGCATTGCAATGGGTTGGACTAGATGACCCTTGTGGTCCCTTTCCAACTCTACAATTCTATGAGAAGTTTTTATATTTTTCTTTGTAAATATGCCTTTGGGCATTGGAAATCTTTAAAAACCTAGACAATGATGTCATCAGAAAAATATACCATTTTGAATAAAAATATGCCTACTTTATAGACTTAATTTGGTATGCTTGCTTTAAAAACTACATTGCTTTTTGTTAACAGAAAGAAGTTAAATGACAATAGTTATCAAAAAGGTTACCTGGAACGACGTCCCTCTCCAGTCCTGAATCAATTGATGTAAGAGTCGTATCCGCAATTGGCAATATTTTGTCACTGTCAAGGACACCCTTGATTTCTGTTTCATCCGAAGTTCTAGTCTTTTCCAAAATATTCCTATGTTCTTTTGGTTGATCTGGATGAATAATTTCTTCCTTTGCTGCTGACATCTGTTCTACATCTCGTGGTAACTCTTGATCTGGGTTCTCTACAGGGCTTTCTATAGAATGTCTGTCATGCTCAGTTTCCTTTGCATTAGCTACAGTGAACAGAAGTATATATTTTAGTTAGGTTATACACCTGCCAGCACCTTGCCTACTTCTTAAATTAAATTTAACATTTTTCTTTGTTTGGAAATACATTACTTTCATTTCAGTAACTCTGAATTAGGAATTTCTATAGACATTTTTCAGAATACAGTACAAATATTAGTAATATAAAACACTTTTTTTGTAAGAATGGCTACTATCCCTTGCAGGGCTTGTGAACTTTTGTAAATTTATTCTGTTTTTTATCCTACCATTCTTAAATCCTAGAACTCAAGGAAACATACAGTTTCTTCCATGCAGGCCAACTGACCAGCTTAGCTTCAGCAACATTGCTGCATATTGTTGTTTCAGATTGACCACTTTGAAGAATTCTAGCTTCCGTTTTAAATAAATAAATTTTCAAGTTTAAATTTTAAGAACTGACCAACAAACAAACAACATATATTCAGCCTCAGGATTTTTACAGGCCATTGTCAGGACTTGCCAACTCAAAATATTTCCGCTTTTTAACATTTGTTCCTGAAAAGGAACAAGTGAAACATTTCCAATGGTTATGGATTAGCAACCAAAACTCCAACATGGATATGTAGATTATATGAAGCTGGAAATGCAGCCCATTTTCAGTGGGGCTTTCAAGACTGATCAAACTTTCAATCTTTATTTTATTTTCTTAGTAGCACAGAATACAAATTACGATTGTCTATCCCAAGGTTGGTAAACTAATGGTGAAACAAACGTATGGTCAAGCTTTTTGTCATCAAGTTCATTCTTAAGGGTTTGAAATTTTAATAAATCATGATATTCCACAAATTAATGCTTCATCTCTCATGTTCATTTTGAATGTAGCAAATATATAATAATCAAACATTATAAGAACATATGCTCTGTAATTATAAAGTTCTTACTGCCAGATAGTGCCAGCTGAGCAACTGAGAAGGTGGTCAATTTGTGTGGCAAAATATGCATGCAGGCCCCAGACCCTTGTCTGGGGAACAGAATGACCTCATTGCTAATATGATAAGCTGGCTTATCCCATTAGAGACTTTCTAGGTAAAAATGAAATTCTCACACTTGGCCTTCACAAGCCTCAAGCCAAAACAAAAACAGGCTACAGCTAGTTCTTGATGTGGCATTTATTTATTTATTTATTTCCCACTTGTCACCCTAAAGTCCTTGAGAGTGGTATTCAGCTAAGTTTTGCTCAGAGTAGACTTATTAAAATTAATCGACCTAACTTTGTCATGTTCATTAATTTCAGAGGGTCTTCTCTAAGTAAAGCTTAGTTGCGTACTACCGTGGTACCCCGTGTTACACACGTGATCCGTTCCGGATTGCGCTATGTAACACGGGCGTGCTTAACACGAACGCCCCAGGAAAAAAACAAAAAACTCGAAAGTTTGCGCGTTTTTGCGCTTCTGCGCATGCGCAAAGTGCACAAAATGCTTCTGTGCACCTGTGCATCACGCACGCTCCTGGGAGGACTTCCGGGTCGTGGAGGTCCGTAAGTCGAACATACGCAACATGGAGCGTACGCAACTCAAGGTATGACTGTATTCTGTATCCCTTCAGACTGCAGGTGGGGTGTCACATTTGAATGCAAAATAAGCTCCCTCTGCATAGGTACGCAGGGTATTTCCATCGAGGCTTTCAACATAAAGCACATTCAATTCCATTCTGAGTAAAACACCATGATTTAAATCTGGAAATAGTTAATTTGTTAAATTCACTGAGCAATTAATCATTTTGATTCAGAGTTCATCAGCTGTCTTAAAAAGTTTCCTCAGCAATTATCCTAGACCAAGGGTTGGAGAAACACTTTAAATAAGTTCAGCATCAAGTTTGCAGGTGCCTATGCGTCAAGGGTTTCTGGCATATTTTCTAGCCTTGTCAATAACTCAAAATACAGCACAATCTTACACAAATCTTCTCAGAAGTGAGTTCCACCGAGTCCAGTGGGTCTTATTCCTAGGAATGCATAGGACTGCAGACTCAAGACTCACCTATAATGGATTCACTCGAGTCCATCCCAGATTCCTGAAGGGAGGCAAGTGGAGCACTCTCGCTAACTGGAGAGTATTTTTGCCTTAATGAATACATTAGTTCCTGGATGTCATCCATTAAGGCAGCTTCGTCATCGTACAAATCAATTTCCTTGATCACTTCTTCTTTATTTTCTACCTCCCTGGAATCTAAAACTTTGTTCAGAACATCCAGAATATTAGACTCTGAAGATTCAAGGATCCGGTCCAATGCCTCTTCAGTGTCTGCATGGTTATCAGTGAGTTTCTGAGCAAACCTCAGCTCCAACTCCATGTCATGAAACAAAGATTCTATCCTGAAAATATGTTGCTGTCCAAGATACTTTTGGATACGTGCAATACGTTTTTCATCAAGAAATTCTTTCATTATATTGAGCTGCCTCACAGACTCACTGTACTCTGGCTCTGCAGCATCATTTGTTTTTTCTGAGACACCTTGAGGCCCAAAGTCATCGCTGGAATGCTGGTGCTCTGTTGAGGTCTGTAACTCTTCATGAAAGTCATTCTCGTTTTCTAACTCAGAAGTATTTATTTTATTTGACATTTTATCATGTATATACTGGGTTTTTTCTTGAAGCAGAGAATTTTTCACTTGAGGCTCCACTTCCTCCTGATTTTCCTCTTTGATTTCCTTTCTCTCACTCAGCTGAGAATCTTTATTTATTTGTATTCCTTCCTGTGCCTCATTCCAATCTTCCATGCCATCTTTCTTGGCCTGCTCAAGTGTTGTTATTGCATCTTCTCCTATTGCATCAACAGGATTAGCAGGTCTTGAAATAGCACCATTTGGCATTTGCAACTGAATGATACCACTTTCAGCCTCTAACGTGAAACTTTGTTCATCTGCAAGTCTCTCTTTAGACAGTTTTGCGCTCGCTGCATTTTCATCCTGTAGTAACTCCTCTTCTAGTACTTCAAGGAAATCAACTTCTTCGGCATCTAACTCCACAGGCTTAAGTTCTTCTGTGTTTTGCTGAGTAAGGTTTCTATGTTGTGTAACTTGCGTGGATTTTTCTATAATCAATTTCTTCTCTTCTTCCTCCTTTTTTAAATCCTGGGCTACAGTTTCTTGTTCAGATTGTACAATAGGCACTTCAGTATCTTCCTCTGTGGGAATGCTTTCCACAGCAGAGTCATTTGACGGCTTGGTATTACTGAGCACCTTCCCAAGTTCAAGATCTTCTCCGTCTTGCTTTGTTTTGCCTTCCAAAAGATCAGAAGGGCCCAGTTCAGGTTGAGATTCATTTGTTAGTTCTTCCACCAAGTGTGGTACAATGTTCATTGGCTGTTTACCTTCTCCATCTTTCTTGCCTATTTTTTCCCATAAAGTTTTGTGTTTTGTATCATTTTCTAAGCTATCTTCAATGTTACCATCTCTTGTTTCCTTGTCTTTTATTATTTTATGAAGAGAAAGGCCTTCTGGGTCATCTTTGATATCACCCAGGGGTGGTTTTAAATGTTTTTCTTTAGCTCCCATGGATGCTTTAGGTTGCCGACCACCCCCATAATTAGAAAAGGCACCAAAATCATGTGTAGAAGTGCTTTGCAGTTCTTCTATGGTGGGTTCAACTTCAGCTTTTGCAAACTCTTCTTTGTAGTCCTGAGTTTCATGTTTTCCCCCCTTAGGGTCCCCAAAATCTACATTATGTATCTTCTTTGTAATCAGATCATTTTCTGGTGTGATGCTATCATCTTCTTCTGAAGATTCTGAATGAGCTAACACATCTGTATTTTCCTTCTTGCTGATTAGGACCACTTCATTGTTATCTTCATCCTCCTCCTCCTCCTCCTCCTCCTCCTCCTCCTCCTCCTCCTCCAGATCAACCTTGTCCCCATCAGTTTCACCAACTGTTCTTTCACCTCCACTGACAATTGCAAAAAATTTATCGCCTAAATTTGTTAGTAAACTAGAGTCATCTTTTTTCTCATGAACAAATCTTCCTGCAGCTTCCGCAAGGCCATCGTCATAGTCACTAGTTTCTGATTCAAAAACCCCATCAGATGGCATCTCTTCAGCTTCTGGGTCTTCTGATGATTTTGTTTCTTCTGTAAAAGACAGCAAAGGGATTTCGTCTGACTGCTCCTTAGGTTCTTCAAGCTTCTCTGTATCATAAGAGTCAATGGCCAGATCTTCGCTGAAATCATCATCTAGCGGTGTAACAAGGCTAGTTGTCTCATCATCAGACACAAGAGCATCTGCAGTTGAGCCAAGTGTTGTTTTCAAGTCTTCCAATACTTCGTGTTGGCGTAGATGTGTGTCAGTGCCATCATCTTCACCTCCATTATCTGATTGTTTAGCTTTGCCCTGAGATACACTAGAGTTTTTGGCACTTTCATATTTTGGCACTTTTAATGTTTCTTGCAGCATTTCTTCTGAAGGCTGATGTGCACTTTGGTCTCCCTGAGGATTGTCTGTGTTACTATTTACAGCGAGGTCCTCGCTCTTGGAATCAAGAGCTCCCTCTACATTCTCGTTATTTTCAAAAATAAAATTGTCTTTTTGACCCATTTTCACATGGTCTTCACCGTCGACTTCTGAGCCCACTTCAGAACCATCAGTCTCTGGTTCTACTGACTCTGTATGCTCAGCACCTTCTGTTTCCTCTTCCTTTTCAGTTTCTAGCTGAGCTTCAGCATCACTAGCCACCATGTCCTCTGATAATTTTAAAAGCTCTTCTGCATTATAATTGTCAAAATCATCCTTGCCTCCATTAAAGCAAACAAAGTCTGTTTCCTGAAAGAAAATAAATAATCTTAGTTACTTAAGGAAATAGTTTATCTTCTAAAATTTACTGCTATATTGGCATCTTGCTTTAACCTAACTGAAATTTATATTTTAATTTTTCCCATTAAGATCCACAAGGGATTCATCTAATTAAAATAGACAGTAAGAACTCCTTTAGATTTTGAACAAATTTAGTGCTACAATCCTGTGCCTGCTTACTTGGAAGTAAGGCTTTATGGACACAGGCATAGGATCAGGTTGCACAGAACAAAAACCCTGATAAATTGTGATGTACCAATTGCACAATGGATTTTGCTTATGCAAACAGGACTTTCCCTTCCTCTGCTCCCCACCCCACAGTCTCCCACAAAATCTGCTCCAGAAGACTGGGGGCCCTCCAGAGCAGGGGTTGTTGTTGTTGTTGTTGTTGTTGTTGTTGTTTTAGTGTCTGGGTGGCTGCAGAGGGGAAGGGGGGAGTTTTGTCACTTGTGCTGGTGTGATCCTGGATCTCAAACAGAGGAATTTATTGGTCTAAGATACAGAGAATTTAGTTGTTGGAGAAAACATTTTAAAGAACAGCTTTTCTTCTTTTCCCATCTCAATCTGCCCTTTCCCCTTCTTCTCCTGGGTTCATTTATATGGTCTGTTTTTTAAAGTTAACCTTTTAAAAGACATGGATTTATCCATGCATATTCCTGAGCCTTGAGAATTGAATAGTGTGTAAATCAAGAGAAACTGGCAAATAACTTACATCTGTTGGCAATTCTAGTTCTTCATAGGTATAAATGTGATTTATCTCAAGTAAATCCTTTGGAAAATATCCAAATTCATTTCCAACCTGAGAGGAAAACAAGGAAATAGAAGGGTCAGTATAAGAAATGGTTTTGTTTTGTTTTAAGTATTTCTGCCTGTTTAGAGGCAACTTTGCTGCGAATGCATAGGAGTGGCACTTGCAGTGCATCAGAAGAACTGGTCATGATACTTGGCACGCCAGTTTCCTATTTAGTACAATTTTGACCCCCTTAAACCCTTTAAAGAATAATTGGTGTCAGGAATACAGAATAAAACAAATTTTTATGTATTTGAAAAAAAGTTTAAATGGCAGCTACCGCTAAAAAGGCACTATTTGAAATTCCTCCAAATAGGCACAGTCAAAGGCCACATACCCTAAAGATTGAAACCATCAAGCATGCTTGCACATGTCATTCCATTAGGGGTCAATTGAGGCATCTGGTATATGCAAATGCTTTGCCTCAGCTTCACTGAGAATGTAAAGGAAATATATGGAAAGTCAGAAAAGCAGTGAAACATCAATGCCTAGATGCAGAATTTCGCCACTTCAGCTTAGAGCACTGCAGAAAGGTATACAGTGGTACCTTGGTTTACGAACTTAATCGGTTCCGGAAGTCCGGTCTTAAACCAAAGCGTTCTTAAACCAAGGCGTGCTTTCCCATAGCAGTGGGAGGCTCAATTTACACTCAACAGGAAGCGGAACATGTTCTGCTTCCAAGGCAAAGTTCACAAACCAAAACACCTACTTCCGGGTTTGCAGCATTCTTAATCCAAGTTGTTCATAAACTAAGCTGTTCTTAAACCACTGTATTAGGTTATTAGTCAAACGCCGGGAAAAAAGAGTTCTAAGTCTTGCTGAAATATGGGAGTGGCACTCTGACTAGTGCATATTTATTTGGAGGTTCCTTTAATGAAACTTGCTTTCAACTTATGGAATTTACTGGGACCTTTGATCCACATTTGAAGCGTATTGTGGGCATAGGTGTGCCCAATTTCATCTAGATTGCATTCTTTTTGCCTGGCTCAAAAGCTGATGTTTGTCTTTGTTTCTTGTACTTGATTATTCTGTATTTAACAGTGTATATTCAGCACCATACTCTTCACAAATTAATTGTAAAAACCAACAGGCATTGTGGTACTTAGGATCAAACTAGGTGTGATGTTTAAAGCATCTTTGCATTTTTACATTTGATAGCAGCCAATGGAAAATAATTGGGATCACAATCACAGGTGGAGAATGGGGCTAAATCTTCCTTCCCCTGCTGCAGTCTTCTGGTCCTCTGAAGCTGCAATTTACACAGGCAGGAAAGCTCTAATTTGGTTCTGAGAGACAGGGCTCAGAGGTAGAAGCCATTCTTACGTTGTCTACAACTGGGAGAGCATCAATTGGGAGAGTATGGCTGGAATTTCCAGCTTCTATACAAGCGAAGAGAAAATATGAATTTTGCATATACAAAGCAGGTTTTTCCCTCCCATCCTACTGTGCTCTCCTCGAAATCCATTTTTCTACCATTGAATATAACAATAATGAGATGTTTTCATTGTTCTTAAACCTAGCATGAGATAAGTTACTTCCTAACAAACAGCATATTTGCAGAGTAAGTAATGGTTTGTAGGCCAACATCACATTCAAAATGCCCTTGTGATATTCTCTTATTTTCAAATACGCCACCACCACCCTGCAAACATTTCCCAGTATTTTAAAGTCTATTTTAAATTTGATTCCTTGCTATAGTTTAAATTATTCACACTCAACATCAATGCAAGACCACCCTTCTTTTTGTCAATGTGTATTTCAGTAAGAATCATTAATTCTACACAAGAGGCAAGATGCTACTCTAGTAAAATGCAAACTATGGAAGGAAGCTAAATCTCTCATCCTAAACGTGGTAACTAGAGAGTAAGTCCCACTGAACACAAAGATGCTTATTTCTGAGTAAATATGCATAGGCATGCACTGTCTGATTTTATCTCAGCTTACTGCTTTCTAGAAAAGATTCACACTTCTGCTCTCATTCAGTTCTTACAACTGTTATCAGGAAGCCAATATTAACAGCCGAGAATTGCTACAGAGATTAGATAACTTAGGCATTTAGAAACTGGCAGAACACATTAAGTAAACAAACACTAAAGATAATGTGCTCAGTTAGAATGCACTCCATGAGTGTTGCCCCTTTCCTAAATATCCTGGTGGTTTTATTGCCAGGGAAACATTCCAGATATTTACTAATAATTCAATGGACCACTTCCTGGCTTCAAATAAGTTAGTAAAAGTTGAGAGCAGGTTATTCAGATATCTTTTCATAGGGCTTCAGAAATATATTTCCAATTTCTCAATGGCAGATTCATATGTTATTATTATTATTAAGGAGTCTGCATCAAACTCTTAGATGCCAGTCCTACGAAGAGATGGAAAAACAATGCCACACAGTTCTTGGCTGCAAAGCATCAGCATCATTTTTGTGTGCAATTAAACCAGAGATTTATCTGGCTTATATGATGGTACAGTAAAATGAACATCTGTCTAGTCTATAATAATCTTCTATGAACAAACAGAACTAATGCTAGCTGGATGTGTTATTCCCTTTGTTCAATATTTATTCTTAAATATTAGTGCAAACTAGTAACATCCAAAGTCAAGGTTGCACAATAGGTGTTCATGACATGGACTGCATCTTTTTTGTAGCCGGAATGGACAATTTTTCTGTATTAATTTTGTAATCAGTTACAAAGGATTTAAGATAGTTGTACTGTACTCTCACCTTGACCTTTGCTGAGTCACCTTAAACTTATTATACAGCTGTTTGTATGCACATTAATTTGGCTAATGCGGGTGTGAAATGTTTAATTATTTCTTTTGTTTAAAAACTTGAAGCTCTAATTATCCAGCCTTTTGTTTCAGAGCCAGCCCTCTCAAGTCTTCATATTTTGTGTTTATAAAGAGCTGTCAACCCTGGAAACAGATGCCTCCTAATTATCCAGGTTATTTGTGGCACAGTAATGTCAGAGGGGAATTACTGGAAGGACACAATGATTCCATTCTGCCACTTTCACTGCATGCAGTGCTTTTCCTGTTTCAACTGTGCAACTTTAATTGGACTGTATTGCCAGCTGAGAGTCTGCTGTGCCATAATCCCACTTGTGTATTCCAGTGAAAGCAGCACCTCCTGGTAGCTCATGGTGTTATAATGGCTCATAGTGGCAGACTTTCCTTTACAAAGGAAAAAAATATGCTCAGCATGCTACAAGGAATTCTGTCAACCAGACAGGTCTGTGTAAGGGGTGGGGGACAGCCAGGTACACTTTTCCTTGGCCTCGGAGGGCTAAGTTGCCTGCGGGATCCCACCAGGGCCCTGCCAGACTTACACTGTCCTGCCAAGAACATCCCAGGCCTCTGACAAGCTCTGCACAGGCCTGCAGTCAGAATACCCAACTTTAAGGGACTGTTCATTTGTTATTTAGCAGTGACAAATTATAGCCTAGTAGGAATCTATAAGTCTACCTTACCTCTCCTCTGACATCTCATTGCAAAGAGGAAGTAACATTGCAAAGAGGAAGTAAGGTCTATCATGTTTACTGAAAGCCACCATCACCTTAACAGAGGCCCCAATCTAGTGAGTAGTACTTAAAAACCATTGATTGTTACCGGTAGTTGCTGCTAATGTGTCCCATTCGTTTCAATAGGAACCTAGGAAGCAGCCTTATACCAAGTCAGGCTGTTAGAGTTGTATCTCAGTACTGTCTACACCAGGCATAGGCAAACGCGGCCCTCCAGATGTTTTGGGACTACAATTCCCATCATCCCTGACCACTGGTCCTGTTAGCTAGGGATCATGGGAGTTGTAGTCCCAAAACTTCTGAAGGGCTGAGTTTACCTATGCCTGGTCTATACTAATTGCTCTCCAGGACTTCAAATAGCAAGCCTTTATCATTCCATTTCTAGTAGTGCAAAAAACAAAAATAAAACTCTGCTGGGTTACCTCCTCTGTTCAGCTAAGAGATTGATGGTCCCTCAATGGAAGCTACTGACATTACCGGTAAATGTTCTCCTGAAAGGGAAATTTACCCACAGTGATGGGATTCAAGACCAGTGCTCCTCATGGTATAGGAGTAGGAAAGAAAGTAACTAGCACTTACGGTACTAAATTAGGGGAAGGACAGAGAGAGCTGTGAGTTTAGCTGAACTGGAAGCAGCTTGGTATGTGTCTACACTGTTGCTATCTAATGCAAGTAGTTTTGTTGCCTCACTTGTTTCCAATAGACTTTGCTTGTAGAATTAGAAAATAACAAATCTCTGATGCTCTCTCATGCAGAGGAAACTTAAAGGCTGTAGGAGTAACCTTTGAATTCTCAGCCAAGTGTGGAGTACTTAATGAATATGTTTTAAATAGCACAGAGCAATGTCAATGAAAATACCTTTAAACGTCTCTGCAGGAAGCAGTGAAAGAAAGAAAGAAAGAAAGAAAGAAAGAGTAATTAAAATGTTAGTTGAATACCACCACATATCTCTTCTTGTAACTTTTACTCAGAGTAGACCCCCTGAAAATAATGGACATAACTTAGTAATGTTCATTAATCTTAGTGGGCCTTTTTGTGAGTAAATCTTAGTTGAATGCCACCCATACAGTTTTCCCCATTTGTGTTAGATGTGGAGATGGTGGGGGTTGAACCTGAGCTAGGGTCCTTAAATAGGATTAAAGTGTGTATGTCTCTGTATCCAAGCCATTGTTGGGTTTTTTGTGTTGTTAGTGTACCACATTTTTAGAAAGCACAATTTATGCTCCAAATATGAAACAGATGAGATCCTTTATCATGCTCCAGAATGCAATTAAAACATTTCTCTTGTGCAATACTGCCTTTGTGGTATATCCTTCCAATTTTTTCAGGAACAATTTGCAGATTTTGTAGTTGTAATCTTCACCCAAAACTGCTCTCCATTTCCCGATCATGGGGTAGGGGAGAAATTACAGGGTTTCAAAATATTTTCCTCCCGAGGGTGAGAAAGCTATTGGAGACACAATTCTGAATGGACAAATGGCAGAGTAGTAGAGGGTTAAGCAGTACACAATGCTTTTCAGCAAAAGTTGATGGCAGAAACAGATAGGAAAAAGTAACATGCAATTGGGGGCAATATATACTTATTGGCTCAAGCTATTTTCAAAATAAATGCTACCATTAAACACAAAAAACCCTTGCAAATGTGGTAATACATGCCACAAAGGAAGCATTTTTAATTGCAAATGATAATTTACCAATGGACTCTCCTTCCTTGGAGGTTTTTAAGCAGAGGTTGGATGGCCATCTGTCATGGATGCTTTAGCTGAGATTCCTGAATTTAATAGTTACCATTAACCCCCTGACTATTTGCCTTCTGAACGAAGGAGAAATATTTTAAATAAAACTTGGAGGCATGAGTGTAGATAGACCATTCCAGGGAAATCTCTGGGACTGAGAAGAGTCATATGTGTGGATTCCAAAGCAGTGAAGGCCCACATCACACAAAAATGGTCAGGTTCCCAATACCCAGTGGAAAATATGAGTTATTGGACTTTTCAACCATAGGTGCTGACATTTAAGTATTAAACAGATTGCAGAATTTTAAGTCAAGTTGAAGCAAAAAACAAAAACAAAAACAAAACTCATCTGTTCAAGGGTTCGTGAAGTTCTCAACCAAAACCACCTTTCCAGGGAACTTAATCACACTCTCAAACATGCAGCTCTACAGTTCTATTATAACTAACAGGAATCTGCTGCCTCATTTGGGTGATCTAGTAGATTTGCATTTACTCAAAGTTTTCTGAGTCAAGGCATGGTCTCTTCTGCATGAGAAGTTGATGGTGTGCTATTTCTAGTAGTGCAAAAAAATATATGCAGAGGTGTGAATTTAGCTGGATTGGAAGCAACTTGGTGATTGTGTTGCATCTTTTTAAGCATTCATTTACTTCCAATAGGGTTTGTTTGTAGAATTCAAAGTTAACAAGTCTCTTATGCTCTTTCCTGCAGAGGAAACTAAAAGGCTGTAGAGGTATCCCTCGACTTCTTGGCAAAGTGGGGATTATTTAATGAATATGTAAGATAACATAGGACAATGTGAAAATACCTGTGAACATCTCTGGGAGAAGCAGCAAAAGAAAGAAAGAAAGAAAAATTAAAATGTTAGTTGAATACCACCCCATGTCACTTCTAATAAGTTTTACTCAGAGTACTGTAGACCCACTGAAATTAATGGACCTAACTTAAAGGTAAAGGTACCCCTGACCGTTAGGTCCAGTCGCGGATGATTCTGGGGTTGCGGCACTCATCTCACTCTATAGGCCAAGGGAGCCGGCGTTTGTCCGCAGACAGCTTCCGGGTCATGTGGCCAGCATGACTAAGAGCAGCGCACGGAAACACCGTTTACCTTCCCGCCGGAGCGGTACCTATTTATCTACTTGCACTTTGACGTGCTTTCGAACTGCTAGGTTGGCAGGAGCAGGGACCGAACAACGGGAGCTCACCCTGTCACGGGGATTCAAACCGCCAACCTTCTGATCTGCAAGCCCTAGGCTCTGTGGTTTAGACCACAGCGCCACCCATGTCCCGGACCTAATTTAGTCGTGTTCATTAATTTCAGTGCGCCTTCTCTGAGCAAAGCTTCGTTGAATACCACCCATACTGTTTTTTTCCAATTTGTGTTAAACCACATAAAGTACTTAAAAACTTACACTTCCAGCCCAAAGCTCATGTGTTCTCCCGGTTAATTTATAATACACGTACACCGATTCACCTTCTTTAAAATCTACAAAACGACAATCTGGGCCTTTAAAATCCTTCACTGCTTTCCCTCGACACATTAGCACTGTTGAAAGAAAATGAGAAAAAAATGGCAAAGTAAATAAAGAGCCGTTTTCTCAACAGAAAAGGAAGCCAGTCTATAACTTGCAGTCTGTGTGTATGAAACAATGTAGCCCAGGAATGAGAAGTTATGGCTGGTGAAAATCTGGTATTAAAGTTACTTTGTGTCTTAAAATGTTTGTTAAGACAATGAAAGGACATAATGAGGTTTCAATGTACTGTACATATTATAGAAGACGTTTCTCCTGGAAAAATGTAATGGGCTCCACGAATATATCCCAGTATCACAATCCTTCACTATATCCCAAAGGCATGTAGTCATATGCATTATGCACCAGGGTACTATTTGTTTCTTTATTTAATATGTTTCTTATTCGCTTTATGCAAAAAAAGAAATCTCAAACCAACAAAATAAACATAAAATCCATTTAAAACTAATCTTAAAACAAAATACAATACAAAATTTCTTAAAAGTTCATCCAGTAATACAGTAAGAGGAACAAGTCCTATACCAGCCACCCCACTAAAATAGATGTTAATACAGTACTAGATGTTACTTTAACCACAAAAACTGAGTGTTTGTTAAATATTGACAATGAAGGTACTAAGTGTGTTGCCCTGTGAAGAGCATGCTGAACTGGGTTGATATTGTTAAAAAAAAAAACACCTCGATATTGTCCATTTGTTTCTACCGGTATTTAAATTAAATTTATTTATTTGGGAAAGTAAGGCAGAACAAGTATATTTTAATAAATAAACAAAATCAATGAAAAGGGTTCCAAATTCTATTTTATAATTCCCAAAAGCTTATCTTTGACTTAGTTTAACTGAATATTAAAGTCTACATTTTTAGTCTAAGAATGTCAAACTAACAGCATAAATCTATGCATGCTTACTTGAAAGTAAGTGCCACTAAGTTTAATGGGGGATAGGATCACAGTTTATAGCTGCAATCTTATATTCAGAAGTCACCCCATTGAACTCAGTGGGACTAACTACCAAGGTACAGGTGCAATCCCTGTGCACATTTAACAGGACATAAGGAAGTCATCCTTCCAGTTAAACAAGTTGAGGAGTGGGCTGTCAGTAACAAAAATTAAACGCACAGAATCTGAAGCTACAAATCTGAAATGTCTGAGATATTCTTACAATGAGTTCTGGATCAGAACAATACATTTTAAACAAACAAATGCAGTCATCTAATTAGCTACGAACCACTCAAACAGATGAATATTTCCAAGAAAGTGAATTTCATACATCAGGTTTCTGTGAGTAATTTGATACAGGACAATGAAATGAGAAGAGGAGGAGAATGAGGTGAAGAATTTGCTTCTCCTAAAAAACAGCTTCTAAAGGATGCAGGTTTGTTTACAAGCAGAAAGGAAGACAAATACTTTATGCTTATTAAAAGCAAATCATCCTGGTGACAACAGTAGTAGTACAGAGACAGCAGTAGTAAGAGGTCCAGCAATAAGTTTTTACTGGGGGCCTGCATCAGACCCTCACCCAGCCAAACAAAAGCAGCCCATGAAATCACTTGGGGCAACAATTTTTAGGGTGACCAGAACAACCAAAGTCATGGGCAAAGTAAAAGATGCAGTCTAAGACCCTTCGACACTGTGTGACATCTCAGACTGCGTGGTGGAGCTGTTTCGGTGGGTGGGAGGGATAAAATGTAAAAGGATCGGGCCCCGGCTTCCAGCAATATATAAGAAAGAGTAATAATGGTGATCGGGATGATAATTATCGCCTTCTCTACATAGGGAAGGAATAAAGCACGCGCAGCTTTACAAAGTGGAAGATGACAGGTAGCAACCTGCATGAGCACATTTGACCGGGGGTGGGGGTGGGGGGGTGAGAGACTGGGGCAACATTTCCCAGTTTTAGCTCCGATCCTAAACACCTCATTCACACACCCCAAAAAACCCCTCAAAAATAAATCCCACTGTGTTCAGTTAAGCTCGGGTGGTGTTTTTGTAGTTGCAAGTTTTGCTCTGGCACAAGCTAAGAAATCGTGGCAAGTGGGGGCCACCCTGCCAGGAGCAGCGGGCCCAAGGCAACGTGGACGGATATTTAAAATCACAAGGGGTAAAATGATAGGGGTTAGAGATGAAGATACCCGCCGTCCCTCTAGGGACGTGGGAAGAGCTGCGGGGCAGAAGCACCCTCGCGGCTCTTCCCCCCACCCACCAACCCAACCCACCCCACCCTGCGAGGCAGGAGGCGGCCCCCATCCAGAGCCTCTTCTCTGACGCGGCCTCAGAGACGCCGCCACCGCCAGCTCCTGCTCCTTTGCAAGGGCAGACAGTCGCAGGGACCCGGCGGATACCCGGTCGCCTGCCTCTTTCCTCCCCGCCACTTACTGCTGCACTCGGGGTCGGCGCACCGCTTCCACTCGGCGAAACGGCGGTCCGGGGCCCCGCCGGGCTGGGCGCAGGGGAGCAGCTGGGCGCACAGCAAGAGCAGCAGTAGAGGCGGCGGCAGCAGCATCCGCCGAGGCGGCAGGGCGAGGGGCCGCCACCGCCGCGCCGCAGCCATGTTGGGAGTTCGCGAGGCTGCCGGGCTGGCGCCGAAAAAAAAAGAAGCAGCGCGTGGGGCGGCCGGGCGGGGGGAGGCCAGAGCAAGACACGTCAGCAGCAGCAGCCGCAGCAGCAAGCAGAGCCCGGCTGAAGAAGGATATGGGGAGGAGGAAGAATAGGAGGAGGAGGAGGAGACTCGCCCGCTGCCCCAAAGGAGCAGCAGGAGGCGGAGGAGGAGGAAAGGATGGAGGAGAACCACACCCTGCGCGGCGGTGCTTGTCCACAGGGAGGAGGACCAAGAATAGGCGCGCGCTCCCCACTCCTGAGGCAAATGCACCTCAGGCGCTCTCTCTTCCTTTGCTCGCATCTCCCTCCACCCTCTACTGTATTTTTGTGTGAATGTATGTGCGTGTTCACTTTGCACCCCCGGTTCTGTATCTGGCAGCACTGTCCCCCGTCTGTCCTGAATGGCGGACAGGGGGAGAAAAAGAACGACAGGTCGGACTTGGTGGACGTTCCCCTGTCAGTGGGGAAACACAACTTCGCTTCCGGCCTTCCTTCAGCGGCTCGCGAAACCGCCCCGTATGTTTTCACTAGAGCAGGGTGGGCGGGTGGAGCGAGAGCGCTCCCGTCAGGCCCAGCCTGCCCGCCCGCGTGGCCGGTGACGAGGGGCCGACGGGAGTTGTAGTCCGAGGGCCGCGGGGTTTTGACTCTTTTGCAGCAGAGGCGCTCGTCTCCTGCGCGCGGAAAATCACCACAGCCAACCACAAACGAACAACTACATCCCAAGCCAACTCCGACCTCTCTCACCGCCAAACGAGCACAAGCAAACAACAGAGAACCTACATAAACAATGCTGACACCAAACCCTACTCATATCAAGTAAAAAAGAAACACAGTCACCCCACCCCACCTACCTCCCCGTCCCACCCACTTCTTCCCCCCTCCCCCCCTTTTCTCTTTCTAATGTCTCACCAACACTGACTTATAAAAATATTGTATGGAAAAAATTGAGAGAGACATTGTACTACCTTTGAAAATCTTTAATAAAATAAATAAATAAATAAATAAATAAATAGTTGGGATTTGTTTACTCTTCCCGCCCTCAGTCCGCAGTAAGGGTCGTTAGAGTTGCAGTTTTAAAGGCGCAGGAAAATTTAAATTGAAGAAAGGGGGTACGGGGATATGGCGAGTCCTGAGCGTGGACGTAGCCAAGGGGGGCACCTGCCCCCCAAATCAAGTAAATCAATAAAAATATTTAACTGACGTTCTGCTGCCCCCCCACATGAAGCCTACTTCCCCCAGGGCCAAAGGGGGGGGGGTTATATGGGCCACTTGGCCCGGGGCCTCCAATTCCAAAGGGGGCCTCAGCATATTCACAATCACTCACCATTATTTAAATGTAAATACTTAAAATAATCCTTTTCCCTATGTATTTTTAAAAAGCACTATTGTATATGAAAATGTGAAAATTATTTATATACTTACTTATTTATAAGACTTAGGAGATCCCCAGGGTAAAAAAGGGGGGGGCATATCTACCTGGCCCGGGCCTCTGCCTGGCTCTGCAAGGGCCTGCCCCCCCATATAAATCCTGGCTATGTCCATGGTCCTGAAGAGGTAGAACAGGAAGTGTCATTTCGGACTGCAGGAGGATAAAATCACATCTAACCATAGGAGCCAACTCCTAAGGGCCAAGGTCCCTTCGTTACCCCCAAATAAAATATTTGAGGGGGCTCCCCCTAAGTTAATAGGCATTATCACTCAAATGGTGTGTGTGTGCTGCATCTTGTAAATCAATTATGCAAGGTGGGGCTTACCTTATTCAAGTTGGCCCTCTGCATCTCACATAATTCCTATGTAGAAAAATCTTCCTGCAAGTAGAAATCTAGCATATAAGGGAGTAGGATAATCTAGAACTGGTGGGGAACTTTTGGCCCCCCAGATGTTGCTGAAGTAAGCATGTATGGGCAATGACCAGAGATGACAGGACCTGTAGTTTTGCCCGAAGCTTCAGCTTCGTCTACCACTTCATTCTTTCAGCAACTCACATGGACTATTCAACTTCACCCTTATGTGGAATCTGAATGACTTCCTTGTGCATTTCACATGAAAAATCACACGGGTCATTCAATGAAGCTAAATGGTGGGAGATTAAGTACAGACTGTGCTTCTTCACACAGTGTATATAGTTCACTACCATAAGATGTGGTGATGGCTACCAACCTGGATGACTTCAAAAGAGGATGAGACAAATTCATGAATGATAAGACTATCAGTGGTCACTACTAATGCTGCCTCCAGGAACAGAGGCACTATGTCTCTTATTACCAGATTAATTTTATTTCTTAAATGTTTCTTATTTATCCCAAAGGATTCAATCACATAACAGCAAATTCAGGTTGCACAACTATAGTTGATAAGGGATCTTGTGATAGATTAACATTTGTTTTGATGCAACGCCATCTAACCACCTCTCAAACAAATCAGAATGAAAACTCAGTACGGAGGCAGCATTGCCTAATCTCCATGCGAACAAATCAGGGTGAATGTTCAATAAGTCTGGAAGCACCTTCTGTTGCTGTTATTCCCATATTATCTACAGGGAACTAATTTAAAGTTGGTACTCCTATATTCCATCCATGTGCGGCAATCTACATGGCTTGAAAAATGTTCAAAAACCCCTTACCATGCATGTGTTTGGCTGAGTTATGTGCAGTATCTGACACCAGTGCCAGTCATCACTGCAGATATATAGTGCAGCTGCATGACATTTGACTGGGCCAGGACACCTGGTAAAGAACATTCAGATGATGCAGAGAGTTGATATGTCAGCTTTTTTGGCTAAGACATAGATACAGTATGGTAGCATTGAACACTCCTCTATGTTTTCAGTTTGTTTGCGTTAAGTTTATTGCCGGTTTATACATTCGCTTTGCATTTGTGCTTAGATTACATTGCACCTAGTTAATAATAATAATAATAATAATAATAATAATAATAATTTATTATGGTCAGAGACCAGCTTGAATTGCACCAGTTGACTAATTCAATGTGAAACAAGTGTGCTATACAGGAAAATGTATGTTCTAATAAAAAGAAGCCAAGGTTTGCTAGAACTTAACTTGTATCTTAATATGAAAAGGAACATTACAGAATAGGCTAATGATTGCAATGTAAATGCTTTAATCTCTGCACATTTGGCAGTATGCAGAAGTGGCCTTTTAAGATAATTAAAATATGTAAAGCACACAGTGTCCCTTGTACCAAGCAGCACAGAGAGAATAATAATGATGAACTAGTTGGGCTCGCTGAGTGACTACATAAGTAGCAGTCTGCTGTGCTCTTCCAGTTACTGCTACTTTGATATCTGAAATTGCTAACAGTAATCTTTGCCACTAATTACATCAGAAGTGAAGCCGCTGTTCTTATCATATACTCACAATTATTGATTTTCATTGCATACTATTCTCTTGTGTACTATCTTACTGTGAGCCAAATAATCAGTGACTATTCCGTGAGTGCTGGAAAACAGAACTGTTCTACTGTTTTTCTTCACCCAATCAGATGAATTTAAAAGTATGTTAACATGGAATACTTTTTTAAAAAAAACACACACTGATACTTGCTCCCAAATTTTCACTTCTAAATGTGAAAGTAACTTTGGTTGCAATCAGCTTATTTCCACAAATGTTGGTTGCTTGTTACCTGTCCCATAGATAGTAAGGTCTGCTTTGCAGTACCTTTACTACCCACAGTAAGGGGAAACAGGAACATGCAAATCCTAAGTTCCAGTTACAGGTAGGTAGCTGTGTTGGCCTGCCATAGTCAAAACAAAATAAAAAAAAAAAAATCCTTCCAGTAGCACCTTGGAGACCAACTAAGTTCCAGTAGCACCTTAGAGACCAACTAAGTTTGTTCTTGGTATGAGCTTTCGTGTGCATGCACACTTTTTTATTTTGTTATGCAAATCCTAAATTTGCTCCAAATCTCACCCTGAGTACAATCCCAGTAGCAAAGTATTTTTTATTTTGTTATGCAAATCCTAAATTTATTTTTTATTTTGTTATGCAAATCCTAAATTTGCTCCAAATCTCACCCTGAGTACAATCCCAGTAGCAAGGTAAAAGAAAAGAAAAGAAACCAATTTAAATGGAGTGGAAGCCATGAGCAGAATTCTAGAGCTTTAATCAGCAGGGTTTATTATTATTATTTTTTTGCATACTTAATGTCAAGAGATGATCAAACTTGCCTGATCCCACTTCCAACTCTCTCCTCCAAACTGCAGTTGCCTGCATTCTTGGATGACAGGTCAGCTACAGTCTTGGATGACATGGATTATTTAGATCTATTCCAGTCTGGGTTCAGTCCTGGCTACAGGACTTGAGTCATCCTGATGGATGACCTTTACAGAGAGTCGGACAAGATGAGTATGACTTTGCACCTAACTCTGCAGCTTTTGGTACCATTGACCATGGTATGTATCTTCCTGCACCGGCATTTAACTGGAATTGGAGGCACTGTGTTACAGCAGTTTGTGTCCTACCTATGAATGCAAAGAGTAGCATTGAGAGGGTATTTTTTTGGCCCCATGGAAGCTATGCTATTTTATTCCGCAAAGCTACTTACTATCTATATGAAGCCACTGGAAGTGGTCATTAGGAGTTTTTCAGCAAGGTGCCACCAGTAAACTGCCGACACTCGGCTCTATTTCTCCATGATAATGTTATTCAGGAGGGCCATGCGGGCCCTGGGATGATGCCTGGATAGAGGGGTGGGCTGGATGAGGAAAAATAATCTGAACCTGAATTCTGACAAGATGGAGACATTCTGAGTGAGTGGTTCCCATGTCCAAAAAATTGGTCAGTTGCATGCCCTAGAAATTGGTTGCACTACCCCCAAAGGAACAAGTATACATTCTGGGAGTGATTCTGTATCCAGCTTTGTCACTAGAGCCCCAGGTAGCCTCAGTGGCTTTCCTTGTGCTTGATCCAGAAACAGTAGCTTGTGCAGAATGCTGCAGCACACTTGCTGACAGGAGCAAAATCTTGTTAGCATATAACTGCTCTGCACAGAGATTTGCACTACCTGCCAATTGTTCAGTGTGGCAGCACCTAAACTCTCTGCTTACTAACATCAGCTAAGTGCCTTCTTCTCAGTCCTCTATTTAGTGCTAAATAGCACCCTGAGATGGAGAAGGGAGGTCCTCGTGATTTTAAATGAAAGCTAGGGGAAGCAGATCTGCTCTCTCTCCTCGTGATTTTAATGAAAGCTAGGGGAAGCAGATCTGCTCTCTCTCCCCTCTGTCCCTCCAGTGCAGGGGAGAAATGAACATGAAGTGGTGGTGGATCTTGTTGCCAAGATCCAGGTGTTGCCTTTGTTGCAGGGATCAGACACACTCATCCAAACAGAGCACATATGTCCATGCGGAGCAGACTCACAGGTTGAGTCTCATGACTGAAATATGTAAAATGAAATAAAAAACAAACCTGCAACTATTTCTGCATTTAGGAAAAATAGACCCTAGTAAGCCAACAGTTTAACTCTGGGTATGAATATTTAGGATTTGCAGCTAAGTGCCATGGTGGTTACCCGCTTCCTTGCAGAAATGCAGCTGTTGGGATTTAGCTTGGCCCCGTGTATGGCTCACTGGTTTAAGTGGGTCTTAATTCCAAGTAAGCATGTAAGATTGTAATCACTCTTTTTGCACTGTAGGTCAAATAGAAGGCTATGACGGGGAGCAGTAAGTATTTTCTATGGCATAATCACTACTATGAGAAAGCTTTGACTTCCAAATAGATATTTCCAGGGCTTTATATGGTCAAGAGATGAGGTGCCAGTACTTGTATTTTGAGAAAATTGCCATAGGTGCCAGCACAAAACAGCTACCAATGACAGCAGAGAGAGGAAGAAAGAGAGAAGTGTGCTGGGTACTCGTTACAAAAATGGGGTGGGAAGCACTGGATTATTTTCCCTTTGTTGTTGTTCAGTCGTGTCCGACTCTTTGTGACCCCATGGACCAGAGCAATAAACAGCACTTGACATTCTGATTGAAATTGTGCGGGGTTTTTCTTGGTGGGGCTCGCTCTCAGGGGTTTGGGAACTTCTGTGCTAAGCTTCGAAAAACGAAGACGTTCTGCATCTTTTAAAATTTTAAATTATATCCTGCTCTTCATTAGAGATGATCAGCAAAGTTCAGGCAGCTCGCGAGCAAAAGGAGCGCCTACCCTGCGCGGCGACAACCGCAAAGCCTCAAAAGCTTTTGCGCACGCGCACATAACCGCAAAGTCCTTTACGGCCTCCACCCCCGCCCCTAACTAAAAAGAAGAAACAAAATAAAAAAATAAAAAAAATCCTTCCAGTAGACCAACTAAGAAGACCGGCTGTTACGTAGTACGAACAGGAAGTCGGGTTAATGCCATGGTCAAAGATGGCGGCGAGGAACGCGTCGGCGTGCTGGAAGTAACTCAAAAAGACCTTTTAGACATTCCATACCCTCGCAGGGAGCGCGCTTCTCCTGCCGTTAAGAGCGAGACCGGGCCCTATCAGGAGAGATTACCGAGAGACAGAAGGAAGCTCCGCATCCAGGTAGGTTGGCTGGCGAAGGGTCCTCTCGGAGCTCACGTCGCTTGTATCTGGGAGCCAGTAGATTCCCGTGGGAGACAACACGTGATAAGCCAACCGATATCTATAGAGATAGGAAAAGTATAGATTGGCACCTCACTTTTCTCAAGTTAAGGAAGAGAATTCTGGCAGCCTCTTGTTGCAGGAAAAACAGCGAAGGCACCTGTGACGGTTAATATGGCATAAGCTTTCGTGGGCTACGGCAGTGTTTCCCAAACTTGGGCCTCCAGCTGTTTTGGGACTACAAATCCCATCATCCCTAGCTAGCAAGACCAGTGGTCAGGGATGATGGGATTTATAGTCCCAAAACAGCTGGAGGCCCAAGTTTGGGAAACACTGGGCTACGGAATCAGATGCATTTGGAGTTTAGAGTTTCCTGGCTCCTTTTGAGAAGACACGCAGGTTGAACTAGATTGTGCTTGGGTCCTTTTGGAGTTCTGCGGATGAGGGCTGCCCATAGTAATCAGTGGAGGAACCGGGAAATTGAGTGTAGTTGTGATTAGGTGGCGGCACTTTCGTCCTGGAACAAAATGTAATAGAAAGCAGTTCCTAGCTTTAGTAACTCTAGCACTTCCAGGCCACTTGTTTGTTGAACATTCATCCTGATTTGTTAGGAAGGGATGCGAGCTGTCAACCTTCCTTTTTTTTTGCATTGGGAAACTAGGGGGCATCACGTCTAAACAAGCGTTAGCTGTATTTCCCAGTTCATTTTCTTGTCACTTTCCTCATTGCAAAAAGCCCAAACTTCAGGGGGAAATGGGTTTGTTGAGCAGGAGTTCCAAAGCAGTTTTAACTGTGCACCCTGAATTTGTCAGTATATGATTGTATCCCACCTGGAAGTAGTGAAAGTCTGGAAGCCTGCTGATTATATTTTGCCACAGCTCCACTAAAATATTGGATTTCTCACTTCTGATGAATAGGAAGGGAAAGGAAGAAAAGAGAGAGAGAGAGAAAGCATTTAGCATCAACCTATAATTTGGGCTCTTTGTCTAATTGTTATAAGTTTATGCCACTGTTACTTTTGCAGACCAGGATAGGAAGTGTCAGTTATCTGATGCCACCTAGTGGCTTCATGGAGTATAGAAAACTCAAGAGATCACTGCACTGGCCCATTAGAAAGAAATGACACAAAAGTTGCAGTCCATTTCAGGCACTAAACTCCAGGGGTTGCTGTTGAATCGGGTGCTGGTGCCTCCTCCGCAGGGGCTGGGGGGGGGGGGCGACAGAAGACTCCAGGGACTAGGTTATGTATCCTCACGAGGAGTTGGCTGACTATGTTGCCTATTCATGGTGTGAGTCTGTGTATGTTTCTTCCGAAGTAAGGCCCATTGTGTTCAATGGAACTCACTCCCATGTAAGTGTGTGTAGGATTACAGCCTAATAACTTAATTAATATGTGGGGTTAACAAATTAATTAAAAATGAGTCCCCTGCTCTTCTACAGCGCAGTGTAATGTTTATTTGTGACGCTTGCATGCTGGCCCATGCTGTAAGATTCTCTCAGCTGCTTACAATAACTAAGTTAGGAAAGTAACTTTAATACAGCCTAAAACATAAAATGAAAAGCAACATGAATGCAAGAATAAAGCACAACTCCAAGGTTAAAACCAATCTGAAACACTGAGAGGACCAAGATTATGTGAGTTGTTGTCATGCCCCACTTCTGAAAAATGGGTGACCTAGGAGCAGAGCCGTCTCATCCATTGGGGCTGGTGGCACGGCGCACCAGGGCGCAATGGCCTGGAGGGCGCCTCCGCCCTCCAGCCCCGCTGGCAGCGCCTGCCGGCAGCGCCCTCCGACTGCCCAGCGGAGCAAGGGAGCTGGCCGGCCACGGCCCTCCAGCTGCCCGGCGCAGCCAGCTGCCCGGCTGCGCTGCGCCATCCGGCTGCCCCGCGGAGCGCGGGAGCGCGAGCCAGCCCCCCCTCCTGTCCCCGGCGGAAGCGCGCACAGCCCTGCCCGCTGCCCTGCGCTGCGCCATCAGCTGGATCCTGCTGCGCTGCGGAGCGCGGGAGCTGCCCCAGCGGAGCGCGGGACGAGCCGGCCACCCCCGTTGCCTCCCAAGCGCTGGCGCTGGAAGGGCAGAGCACAGGAGCGTGGCAGAGTGCGGGAGCAGAGCTGGCCAGCCACGCCGCACCCTCCAGCTGCCCAGCGCAGCGGGAGCTGCCCAGCTGCGTTGCGCCATCCGGCTGCCCCGCGGAGCGCGGTAGCGCGAGCCGGCACCCTCGCCTCCCGTCCCGGAAGCGCTGGAAGGGCACGCAGAGCCCCGCGCCGCTCCAGCGCCACGCCCCTCATCCCCCGCTCGTCCACCCCCCTCCCAAGGGGCGGCAAGCGCGGGAGGGAGGCGGCGGAGAGGCGGCATGGTGGGGGCGCCGGAGGGATAGCCGCGCCAGGGCGGCCGATCTTCTTAAGACGGCCCTGCCTAGGAGCCAACTCCTAGGGGCTGTGGGGGCTTTGGCTCCACATTAAAATATTTGAGGGGGCTGGGCCCCCACAAAGTTGATGGGCATTCCCATTCAAATGGTATGTGCACACTGTGTCATGTGATTGATTATGTGGGATGGAGCTTACAAGGGCTCCAATAATATTTTATGCAAGTTGGCATCCCTGATGGGTGATATGTCATCCTTTACAATTCTGATTCTGCACAAGGCAAGGAATAAAAATGGTGTGGGGAGCAATGCTGAAGGCTTTTTCAGCCCTGCGGTGGCCTGCTCTGTCTGTCTGTCTGTCTGTCTGTCTCTCTCTCTGCCTCCCTCCACCTTCTTCTAAGATGCACACTTTAACCTTCACACCACTGTAGCTTCGGCAATGTTGACTGAAATTTCAGCAAGGCGCTCTTTCGGCAATGTTGACTGAAATTTCAGCAAGGCGCTCTATTCCCCACTCGTATTGGGCACCCTGCTGCCACTTCATGTCTGTAAAGGGGCAATATTTAATGGAAAATAGTAATAAAAAACTAAACTTATGCTTCCCTGTACAGCTGTTTTTTAAAGACATTGAAAGCGTCTCTTTCCCCGTGCTTCATTTCTTATTTTGATTTGCCCACAGAAATGGATACTTTTGTGGTAGAACTGAGAAGAAAAGGAAGACGGGCAAATTTGGAAGGAAAAACACAGGATGTGCATGCAGCCACAACATCGACAGCTCCCATTCCAGGAATTTATTTACCTTTACTCCCGAGATATTTTCAATACACAAGTAAGTTCTTGATTGCTGGTTGGTAAGATTCCTTATTGCTTTGCGTGGTATGATAGGACTGTCAACACTGGAAGCAAGGAGCAAAAGTGGTGGAAGACCTTTTGCTCATTTATGCCCTCATCAGCCTACAGTAGGTGGCAGTAGCATGTTTTAAAGTAGATCTCTGACAACTATTCTGTACATTCCAGAGAATTGCATGCTGTATCCCTTCTATGCATAGCTGTCAAGTTTTACCTTTTCTCACGAGGAAGCCTATTCGGCATAATAGAATTTTCCTTAAAATAAGGGAGAACTTGACAGCTATGCTTCTATGCCACTTCCAAATGTAGCTTGTGGATGGCATCCTTGAACCTCTCTCACATTAAAAAAAACAACAGGAAATGCTTCTTTGCATGTGGAAAAGCTACTGTGTCAGGGAGATGGGTTCTAGTCCAGCTTTTGCCCTGACATGCTAGTTTCCCCCCTACAAACCAAATTCAGTTATGCAGTCCTTAGCCTCCACGTTCTGATGCAGTTACAGCCCTAGGGTCACTCCATCCCATGACATTTCTGGACATTCAGACTGGCAGCTGAAGGTTGGCATTCTAGCATCTTGCAGTCGCCCACTGCAACTAACTCAGTGTGCAGAGTCACGACATTGTAATGCACCAAGCAGAGCAGCAGCTGTTGCATCTCTTGTCCTGTTTCTCCATCTGTCCTCTTGCTCACTTTCTCCCTTGCCTGCTCTGGGGCAAAATGTGGGCTCCTATTGGCAATAGCAGGCAGAGAAAAATATAGATAAACCAGCAAAAGACAGAGTATGAAGTACGTACTAAAATGCATGTTAACTTTATATAGCTGGGTAAAAGGTAAAGGGACCCCTGACCCTTAGGTCCAGTCGTGTCCGACTCTGGGGTTGCGGTGCTCATCTCGCATTACTGGCCGAGGGAGCCGGCGTACAGCTTCCGGGTCATGTGGCCAGCATGACAAAGCCGCTTCTGGTGAACCAGAGCAGCACACGGAAACGCCGTTTACCTTCCCGCTGGAGTGGTACCTACTTGCACTTTGACGTGCTTTCGAACTGCTAGGTGGGCAGGAGCTGGGACCGAGCAACGGGAGCTCACCCCATCGCAGGGATTCAAACCGCCGACCTTCTGATCAGCAAGCCCTAGGCTATGTGGCTTAACCCACAGTGCCACATGGGTCCATATAGCTGGGTAGATTCACCTAAACTTTTGGGGGGTGTTTGCGTGTGGTGCCAAAAGCAGGATGTACAGTAAAGGTACTTGCCTATTGTTGGTGGAAAGAGAGTTCCAGCGTGTAGATGTTAACGCACTGAAAGATTGGTTCCTTACAAATGTGGAATGAACATCATGCAGAGTATTCAGTGAAGAGGGCTTATACGACAGAATGGACCAGCATATTGCAAAAAAAAAAGTTGAGAAACAGATCCTGCAGTATGTTTGCATGAAGCTATAAAGGAAGTTGGACAATTTAATAGTATGGTATTTGATTTTATGTTCCAAAGATGAAATGCAGGATTGATTCCTATATTTACTTGCCAGGTGCAACCAAGAATGTATGTGCTTTTGTGTTTTCCTCGGAATTGCAATTTAAGTCTATAACTGCATTAGAAACACATCAAAATTATTCTCATGCCTGTTACCAAAATTATTCTTGTGTTGCAGCATCTACGGTTCGAAGGCACTCAGAACTTCAGAAGGCAAAAGAAGGTTGTTTAAACTGCATCCAGGATTCCCTTTTGCAAGGCCAATTGCAGAGGGCTGCAGAATTAATCATAAGCTACATAGAAATGTTGGAGTATTACAGCAGTAAAGAGAAACTGCGGGCTGCTCCTGAAGTAAGTAGACAAGCTAATCCCCTGATTCTGAGCAGGAAAGATGGAAAAGGATCTCTGTGATTCCTGTGTCCTATGCTTCCATCATGTAATATGCTTAGGAATAAGGTAGAACAATTTTTGGACCGGGGGGGGGGGCTGCCTTTCTTCTATTCAGGAAAGATTCTCTTGGAAAAGGCCTGTTGTCTCTGTGAGTGGTTCCTGTGTCCTATGTTTCTCCTCCATCATGTAGAATATGCTTAATTATAAGGATTTGTATACCACCCTATATTTTTGTAGATCCGGAGGGCAGTGCACAACATAAAATTGGGGCTGCCTTTCTTCTATTCATGGCTGAACATTCTCTTGGGCATAGCCTGTTGTTTAAGTATGTGCCAGTGGTGGAAAGGGCAAAACCTCAAGGGGTTTCTCCTTTCTGCGATCTCATAGATTTATTATAATTATAATTATAAAATTTGTATACCACCCTATACCCGTAGATCTGAGGGCAGTGCACAACATAAAATTGCAATTATAGAATTGTAGAGTTGGAACAGACTACGAGAGCCATCTATTGTTGGTTTGTTGGTTTGTTTTGTATACTGCCCCTCTTCCGAAGATCCCAGGGCACTTCACAACAGAAAAATGCAAAATGAGAATAAAAGACAGACAACACAACAAAAACAAGCTGCAAAAGCCCCTCCCACAAACACATTTTAAAAGCCATAGAATGTCCACCAGCCAAACACCTGATTGAAGAGGAACATTGAGTTTCATCCAGTCCATTAGTGAGGCAAGACAACAGTCCAGCACCTCCTCTGCATCACCTGCAGATGCAAAGGTGAAGTAGAGCTGTTTGTCATCAGCATATTGCTGACCACGTGCTCCAAAACGCTGGATGACCCCACTCAGTAGTATCATGTAGATGTTAAACAGCATAAGGGGTAACACTGAACCCTCAGGAGCCCCACGTTGAAGGCTCTATGGGGCCAAAGGACTCTGCCTCTGGGAACAGCCAGCCAAGTAGGTCTCTCCAGAAGGATACCATGGTCGATGGTTATTGAAAGTTATCGAGAGTTGGGGTTCAGCCCCCTGCACTACTGGAATCTTTCGCCCTTCATGGGGCTTGAACCCACAACTGTGAGGTAAAGAGTCTCATGCTCTACCAACTGAGCTTATCAGACTGAGCTACACTCCTCCTCTCTGTCTTTCCCTCTCCAGCTAGTGGGCTGCTGGGATAGGGATAGATTGCTCTTGCCAGAGATATAAGCTGATTGCTTGCAGAAGGCTTTTGAAACAGTGTTGAGGGCCACATGAGATTAGACCAAGGGCCACAGGTTGCCTATCCCCAATTTAGGCTGTTTTGTTGCGCGTTTAATTCTGTGTCATGGTGGCTGCAAATTTTTGCATTACGCAATTAGAAGGACTCTTTGTGCCTGTTGTAAGTGACCGTACACTTCAAAGATATGCTTATGTTCACTTTTTGTAGCTGTTGTTTGATTTTGCATCTGTGTTCTGAATGTGTGTCCTCCATGCTAGGAGATCTGGAGAATAGGAACTGAGATCTTGCAGCGGCATCCACGGAGCAATATTCACGAGACCAACCACTTTGCAGATCAGATGAAAAATTTAGGAGTAAAAAAATATTTAAAGGTGAGGAGAGTTTCGAAGGATCCTTAAGATCATAATACTTATTTTCATATGAAACATTATTAACATTATTATTGCTGTTATTAAGAGTGCCGCTCATTCTTCCACGAATAGCAGGGATGGGGAACTTTTTAGCTCACCATAGCAATTTTGGGTGGCAACTCCTTTGAAATATGTTTCAAGGTGGTTTATTTTGAACAAAATTCAGTGTGCAGGCTGTGCTTTTGCCTTCCTCTCACCTGATATCTCATGTGAGTTTAGGGGTGTGGCGGGTGGGCATGGTTTGAGGAAGGTGGTCTCACAAACATAATTAGGACCTCTGCAGGATTAGGCCCATGAGCCGGAGGTTCCCCACCCTTTCTATTTCTTCTTGTGGGGATTTGTAGCAATGTCCATTACTCCTAGTAGAAGTTTCTTTGGTAAAACATATCCTTAATTACAGAATAGTTATTGTTTTGCTATTTTCTTTTAATTATTTATTTGTTTTTATCCTGCATTTTATTTTGTGAATTGCCCTTTTGCTGAAGGGCAGTATATAAATATAATAATAATAATAATAATAATAATAATAATAATAATAATAATAAAGCAATGAATGCTGATGTAGTTAATGTGACTTTGGATTGTATCTGATGCTCTTGGAATGTGTGATTTCCACTTCCTCTCCTCCTCCCACACTTTGCCTAAATCTGGTCACCTTGATCTGCAGTAAATTGGCCCCATGTACATGCAAAATAGTGTACCATTTGTATACTTGTACAGTTCAAACTGAGAGTCCCTAAAAAAATTACCTGATTTTGTATTAATTCCTTTATATTGTTTTCCACTCATTTATAATTCTATTTCATATCATTTGCATTTATTTATTTAAAAAAAATTATGTTAAGTTTTGTATATCAGTAAACGGAATAATTCCATTTTGGTTTACATTCAGAAGTCTATTTCTTTTTCTTTCTTTTGTGGTGTACGGAAGCTTTAGTCCCTGTTCCACTGGGTTGCTACTGAGCCAGTTTGAACCTTGATTGGGATCCAGTGAGTGTTAGTGCATTTGCCAAGATTTGAATGGCGTGTGCTGATGTTAATTGCATCGCCAGTTTGTCAGTGGTCCCCCATTTATTTCCAAGTCCAGCATCATTCAAATGGCATGTCCCTGTTGCTCTTGCAAAGCTGGCAAATTTTTCACTGAATGTAGTGAGGAAACCTCCAGACGTAGGAGGTCTCTGAGCCCATTGGGTTTGCGTTATAGCATTTTATTCAGAGCCGCTGCTGCTGAGGATTGTAAGCTAGGTTGAAATTGTTGTAGGTTTCTTTAGAGCACGCCTTCCACCTCCTGTGCAACGGGTTTGAGGATGAGGCTTATCAGAACCTGGTCCTGGCAGAAAGCTGGAAGTATGGAGAACAAACAGTCCTTCAGAACAAAGAACTGAAACTCATTCAAGGTTACAGGGGGCTGCTGGACTATTCTAAGTGGCTGAAAAAGAAGACGGACATGTTGGGGCTTGGTGAGTACGCGCCTTAGGGAAAATCGGTGCAGGACATAGATGGCCATAGTTATTATGCTCAGCTCTTGAAACTGGAAGCATAGAATGAGACTCTAATGCTGGACTTTGAATATGCACCTAAGTCCTAATAATGTTTTTGTTGTCTGTCTGTTTTGTATCCTAACCACGGCAAGGATGAATGAATAGAGGAATAGTCAGTGTGAAACAATAATTAAGAACAACACACACAAAAACACTATACAGTGCAGCCGTCAGTGGTAATTGGACTACTAAACTGTCCTGAGGTCACAGTTAAATCAGAAGTCACGTGGTGGTCCATGTGTTTTAAGGATTTCAGCATTAAGCAATTGTTAGGGAGCAAGTCCAGTGAACTCGATGGAACTTATGAACAAACATGCTTAGGATCGTGTTGTTAAGTCTCCCTTCCTCATCAGGTGAAGGTTAGTTTTTTTTGAATAGGTTGTTGAGAGTTTTTTGCTCTTATCATCATGGGATCTGTACTGCAGGAACTCAAACCGAGTGGCTTTCTCGGTAAAGCAGACTGACTGATGCTTTCGTTTCAGTCTGTTTTGCCATTAAGTTTTATCAGATTCATTGGCTTGCGGTAAACATAAAGCTTAATCATCATGTGTTGCCTTAACAGGTGAGTGGGGTTGCTCACCTGTCAACGTGGCCTCTGCTTGAAAGAGGTTCCCTGCTTCATAGTCCTCTGTTTGACTCTTTTGGGACCAGAAAGATATGCTGTGAATTTCTTTGGATCTTCTCTTTCAGAAAGCTTTTTATTTTTATTTTTAGGGCGCTCGGAAAGTGAGATTAGTGTCATGATTTACCTGAGTTGCAGATCACTGTGCTTAATATAAGAGGTTATATCATGCCTTGTCTTTCGCAGATGAGGACAGCTACGCAATGTCTTCTATTCAGCAGGAAATGCGCATCTTGTACCGGCAGGCTAAAGTCAGCCTCAAGGAGATCATTAAAATTCCTGGAGTTTGGGATCCTTTTGTGACGAGTTATGTGGATGTAAGAGCATGTTTTATAACCAGCTTACCTCCCCCCCCTCCCCAAAAAAATATTGATCTAAGTAATTGCTGGCCGTTCAAGGTTTTGTAGCTTGGGGAATACTCAAAAAACATATTTCATAGCAATTAGTAAAATAAAAGACTCTGAAAAAGTGTCCAGAAAGCATTGGGGAGTCGGGAATTCTCTGCCATAAAATATGATGATGTTCATTGGATTATGTGGCTTTTAAAAAATACTAGATAGGTTGCCAGTTCAAATGTAATGGCTAACTGGGGTTTGCTTGGATCAGGAAGCGAGGTAATTGTAGGAGGAGAAAACTTGTCAGCCCCAAGTTTTGAACCCAATGACCGAGCCATGGTTTAGCAATTTGATCCAAATGATTCTCTCTCTCTCTTTCTCTCTCTCTCTCTTTCTCTCTCTCTCTCTGTGTGTACCAAACCAATCACATTTAGTGATGTATATTATCCAGCCATAAGTTCCCACCTGGATTTTGCTTTTTATTCTAAAGCTCTTATTTCTGATCCATTAGACTGGATTATTGGAGTGTGTTCTATGTGGGGCTTCCCTTGTGCTTGACCCAGAAGCTGCAGTTCCTGCAGAGCGCTGCAGCACAGTTGCTGATAGGAATGAGACCTTGCCTGCAAATAACACCTCGGCTCAGAGGTCTGCACCCGGCTGCCAGGCCAAGTTCAAGAGGTTACAATTAGTATATGAAGCCCTTAACAGCTTGCACGATCACCCTACCCTTATAACAGATGTACCTTGGAAGTCGAACGGAATCCGTTCCAGAAGTCCGTTTGACTTCCGAGGTGCAGCTTCCGATTGGCTGCAGGAAGCTCCTGCAGCCAATTGGAAGCCGCAGAAGCCCTGCCAGACGTTCGGCTTCCAAAAGAACATACTAAAACTGGAACAATTGCTTCCGGTTTTTGATCGTTTGGGAGCCAAAACATTCGGCAACTAAGCCATTCGAATTCCAAGGTACAGTGGTACCACGGGTTAAGAACTTAATTCCTTCTGGAGGTCCGTTCTTAACCTGAAACTGTTCTTAACTTGAAGTACCATTTTAGCTAATGGGGTCTCCCGCTGCCGCCACACTGTGACTGCACGATTTCTGTTCTCATCCTGAAGCAAAGTTCTTAACCTGAGGTACTATTTCTGGGTTAGCGGAGCCTGTAACCTGAAGCGTCTGTAACCCGAGGTACCACTTTACAACTGTATACCCAATTAGCCTCTTCAGTCTGTGGAACTGGTACTGTTACAGTTGCCACAAAATACTCATTCCACACTTGTAAGAAATGAATAGTTTCGTGTGGCAGCACCTAAACTTTGGAACTCCTTGTGTATTGACATCAGGCAGGCACCTTCATTGTATTCTTTCCAGTGTCAGCTTAAAACATTTTTATTTAGGTAAGACTATCCAGACACGTTGAAGTTAAACATGCTTTATTTCTTTTTAGCTACTTTCTGTTGATTTTAATCTTTTGAATATTTTTAAATACCTCATTTTAACTGTGTTTTATCAATAATTTAAATGGGGTTTTTTTTTTTGGTAAACTGCTTAGAGGTGGGTTTTTGTGGGTTTTTTTACAATCAAGTGGTATACAAATTTTGTTTTAAAAAATCATTTCAGTCACCTGATCGTTGACTGTATTGTGTTAACTTGAGAAGATTTTTCTTTCAAAAAAAATTTTTCCTTGTTGCAAAACACTCTTGGGTACCTCAAGGTGAAAATGTGGCCCCCAACTTTAAATAATCAGCTGTACATTTGTGTGTTTCCTCAGATGCTGGAACATTATGAGGAGTATGAAGAAGCAAGAGAAGTGTTGAGCGAATATGCGTATAATTCCAAATTTCCTCCAAACCCTAATGCACATGTCTTCTTATATCAGTTCCTAAAGAGAAGGGGTGAATCAAGGAAAACTCAGAGGTCTGCACTCCAGGTATTATATTTGGGCCTTATTTAATTGTCACCATTTAATTGTGTAGCGGTTAGACTTCCGGACTAGGAGCTGGGAGACCAGAGTTCAATTTCCTGCTCAGTCATGAAGCTCACTGAGTGACCTTTAGCCAGTCACTGTCTCTCAGTCCGGCCCTCCACACAGGGATTGTTGTGAGGAGAAATTGGAGAGGTGGAAAACCATGTATGCCACCTTGAGCTCTTGGAGGGAAAGTGAGATATAAAAGTAATTAAATTTTGAAATATCACAGTAATCCATGAACTGTGGCTCATTATGACATGAGGTTGAGGTACACTGTGTCCGGAAAGCCTATGAACAATGTTAATAAAATAATAATAATAATAATAATAATAATTATATTTATTATACACACATACATGGAGATTTGTTTTCCTGTAAGCACGCTGTAAATTCAATTTTCGCACCCCCTCAGACTTGATGTTGCAGAATTGCAGAACAAATTCTTTGTTCCTGTGTATACTTAGGCTATAAAGTGAAATTATTGGACCAATCCAGTCCCCTGCTACAGTGAACTTTGACACAAGCCTCTGCTCATAATTTGTCCATTGAAACTGGTGGGATAGGGAAGTGCATAACTTTGTCTCAAGATGGATGTTTAGTGTCTTGTCTGTTTCTTCTTAGATCTTGCATGAGCTTGTCCCTTCTCACGAACTGATGCTGGAATATTACGCCATGCTGAAAAAGTCAAGTAAGGCGTTTTAATTATTGTGCTGCTTTAAGATACACAGAATTAGGATCAGATTGCCTCCCTGCCCCTCCCCCCTTAATGTAATTCGCTATTAATTTCAGAAAAAAGAAAAAACCAGCAGCTACGTCTGGAAGTTATTTTTGCAGCCTTGGACTCTGCTGGGTGGAAGAAGAATGTCAAAGCTTGGAGCTGCTTGGCGAAGGAGATCGTAGAAATATTGCAGAAGTGGGTGAATGGTGAAATCAGCTGCCCCATGTGATGTATCTCTTGGTTGACTGCACCTCTGCAGACTGCAGGTGGTGCATTGCGGATATTTGACTGCCCCCTCATTCAAAAACTTCCCAACATATTTGAAAATATGTCAGGGGAAGGTTTTAGACACTTTTACCTGTATTCAAAACTGCACCAGTTTTCTAATGGGATATAATTGGTTAATTTTTTAAGCTGTTTTCATTTCATAATACCTATTTAGTTCATTCAGCTTGGCGGATTTCTGTATGAAACATCAGCTTTGGATCCATTCCAGTCCGGTTTTCGCTCTTGTCATGGGACCGAGAAGGCTCTGGTCGCCCTAACAGATGATCTCCGTAGGCAGCTGGATCGAGGCTGTTGATTCTTTTAGATCTGTCAGCAGCCTTCGACACGGTCGACCACAAACTTCTAGACCACCGCCTTGCTGATGTGGGGATTCGGGGTGCAGTCCTTCAATGGCTGCGCTCGTTCCTCTCTGGTTGGGGACAGAGGGTGGCGTTGGGGGGCGGGGAGTTGTCGTTGCGCTACTCCTTGGTGTGTGGAGTACTGCAGGGTGCAATTCTCTCCCCCATCTATTCTCTTTTAACATCTATATGTGCCCCCTTGCCCAGCTTGTCCAGATTTTTGGTTTGGGCTGTCATCAGTATGCTGATGACACCCAGCTTTATCTGTTGATGGACGGCCACCCTGACTCGGCCCCAGACACACTGTTCAGGTGTCTGGAAGCCGTGGCTGGATGGCTATGTGGGAGCCGGTTCAAGTTAAATCCTTTGAAGACAGAGGTCTTTTGGCTCGGGCGAGATGATATGGGGTTGGAGGGCCAACTCCCATCCCTTGGGGGGGCACAACAAGTGCCAGCGCCTTCCGTCAAGAGTTTGGGTGTAATCTTTGACGCCTCCCTTTCTATGGAGGCACAGGTTGCAGCTACAACAAAGGCGGCATTTTTTCATCTCTGCCGAGCTAAGCAGTTGATCCCTTACCTCTCTCGCCCTGACCTTGCCACTCTGATCCATGCGACGGTCACCTCCAGGCTTGATTATTGTAACTCTACATGGGGCTGCCCTTGAAGCTGACCCAGAAACTCCAGCAGGTGCAGAATGCCGCGGTGAGACTGCTTACGGGGCTTCGCCACTGGATCACATTCATCCAGTGCTATACCAGCTGCACTGGCTCCTGGTGGAGTACAGGATCAGGTATAAGGTGCTGGTTTTAATCTTTAAAGCCCTATACGGCCTAGGACCCTCGTACCTACGGGACCGCCTCTCCTGGTATGCCCCACGGAGGACCTTACGGTCTACAAATAACAACACTCTGAAGATCCCGAGCCCCAGGGAGATTAGACTGGCCTCAACCAGAGCCAGGGCCTTTTTGGTCATGACCCCAGCCTGGTGGAATGCTCTCACAAGAGACCAGGGCCCTGCCATATTTGACATCTTTTCGCAGGGCCTGCAAGACAGAACTGTTCCGTCAGGCCTTTGGCCAGGGTTCAGTCTGACTCATTTTCCCTTTGTATGAACCAGTACGAAGGAGGTTTCCCAGCCCGCTCACAGGTCCTTATAATATCAGTGGAAATAGTTGGTCCTGGCGAGTATTAACCACTTTCAGTTTTAACTTGAGGATGGCCATTTGTCCAGTCTAATTTTAATTTTAATTTATTTTAATTAATTTTGGGATGCATTTTAATTGATTGTTTGTTTATTTTTATGTATATTGTGTTTTATATGATGTTAGTCACTCTGAGCCCAGCTCTGGCAGGGGAGGGTGGGATACAAATAATAATAATAATTATTATTATTATACAGCCCTGCATTCATGAAATTGAAAGTTACTAGCCTACAAAAAAGTAGCCTATCTGTTTTTTATGGTTTTTTTTACTCCATGCGGCACCAATTTATATCAAAAACGTGCAGAGCAGGTTGCATGTTTTTCCTCTTGAATTTAGTACATTAACTGGAAGCTGAACATGTTTTCACTGCAAGGGCTCAGCCAAAAACAAGAGATGGCATCTGAATGTTAGTAAAGCGCCCTTTTAAATCACTGAGTTAAATAACCACAAGTAATCTTCCATGCCCCTGAAATAGAGGTAGCCAACATGGCAGACTACAGTAGTCGGAGACAATGGGAGCAGGCGTCCTCAACATCTGGAGAGTACTACATTGGCTACTTCTAGCCTAAAACTCCAAACAAAAAAGGGAAGTTTGGACCATGATGAGATTGCCTGTGCACACAGCTTGGTAGAGCCAAGCATAAGTAATACACACACCCTAGCCTAGCTTAGTTGTGTTCTGGTGTAGTACAGAAATCTATCGGCATTCAGCATGGATCTAACTGAGACACACCCTCTTCTCTCTCCCTCTGTCCCCCTCCCTCTCCCCACCCCCAGCTCTGACAAACAGCTTCCCTGGCTCAAAAACGAGTGGGCATCTCGAAAGGACTGGTGGCCAGCCTTGCATTTCAGCCTTTATTTGGCAAAAAGAGACTGGCAGGAAGATGAATGTCTCGCTTGTGAAAAAGTACTGGTGGCTGGAATGCTGATGGGAAAAGGTAACTGCCTCCCCCCAATATATGTTCTGTCTCCTGTATACATACAAGAATTAGAATCCTGGCAAAGCGTATATTGCATAAAGCTTTATCTTGTATCTTCTGCCTTTTCTCTCAACTGCAACCACCTTTATCCTTGCACCAGCCCTGTGAGATGGGTCAGACTGAGAAATATGGCTGGCCCAAGGTTGCCCACTGAGCTTCATGGCTGAGGGAGGATTTGAACTCTGGCCTCCCAGCTTCTAGTTTAACACTAAATCTATTGCTCCACACTGCCACATGGTGCAGACAAAAGGAAGAAGCAACTGTTGTTAGAAGTTTTTAGGCTTTCTTTCAGCATGGACTGTGGAGTTAAGCCAAAAACTTCAAAGAAGAGATGGATTTTGAAGAGCGATGCGAAGGAAGAAAGAGTGAGTGGTGGAACTCTGTAGATGGCCCCAAGAGAGCATTCCACCTTTACCCTAGTTGAAGCATCAGTTATTACAGTGGGATTTCCTTCATCCCTTTTGTAGGAAGTAAAATTGAAGTGCTGAGAGACCATGTGGGAAAATGTGGGAAGTTAATGAACCTCTTATTACTTCTTACATGTGTTATTTTCATGGCCTTCAATGGAGAGGAGAGGCAATTCTAGCTGCTGATGGGAATATCATGCATACTGCTGGTTACTCATGACAGCATTAGTTGAGCCCAAACAAAGCAACATGATGCATTTTCTTTTGCATGTACAAAACCCAGCACCCATCAGACCCCCCTAATGGAAACATCTAACATGACAGACGAGCACATGTTCTGTAGATTAATAGTGCTGTTTGTCAGTATCTTAAACTCTATACAGTGGTACCTTGGGTTACAAACACCCCAGGTTACAAACACTTCGGGTTACAGACTCCGCTGACCCGGAAGTAGTACCTTGGGTTAAGAACTTTACCTCAGGGTGAGAACAGAAATCGCGTTGTGCAGCAGCAGCGGGAGGCCCCGTTAGCTAAAGTGGTACCTCAGGCTAAGAACGGTTTGAGGTTAAGAACGGACCTCCAGAACGAATTAAGTTTGTAACCAGAGGTACCACTGTACCTTCAAAGCTCTTGTAATAATGGTCTAGATAATTTTTTTTTAGAAAATGGCCGTCAAACCTCATCAGGCATTAGGACCTTGCCATTAAGCAAAGTGACTTCCAGGTGTAGGCTAACGTCGCTGGATTATTTGCTCCACATTATAACGATACTGAAGAGATAGTTTATCCATAATTTTTCTACACATTGAGATTTTCACACTTGTGGAGTACTGAGGTTTGGGGATGCTCAGTGGGATTTTTAAAATTATTTTTCTCCCTCTCCGTCCTTTCAGAAGCTCCATGCCATAATCACATGTTCTTAAGGGTCTGGTTGTGCCCAGTTAGTCTTACCCCATTCATTCTAACGCCATTTCACTTTTGTGTGTGTTTAGATTGCAAATATTTCAGATACGTCATGCGACAAGGTTGTGAAGCCAATAAGAAAAAGTTCAAACCATTGAAGACATTTGTGAAAAAACACAGCTTGGTCAGTTTGAAGACTGTCTGATACTTGATTACTTTTAGAGGTGAAATCCCTTTTCTTTTTTGGAACTATATTATTTTTTTCAGATTGTACATGTTTTGCTCTGCATACAGATCTCCCCTGCGATGAAAAAGCCTTGTAGATAACTGACAAGTCTCATAATAAATCTTTCCAAAGGAATTCTACGTTGAGTCGTTGCTAAAATAAAACTTCACAGGCAACACATTTTATCATTAATCTTTCAAAGTATCCATATAAAAACCTTTGAAATATGTTCTTGAATTGATTGTGCTTGTGTGTGTGTATCTGTAGCAGACAATATATAATACAGACATGCTGTGACTACAGCTTGCCCTGCATCCTATAACAATAGCGTAGAATTGTTTGCCCTTAGAAATTCTTCCAGTCACCCATAATGCAGTTAAAAGAGGCCCACACCAGCCTCCAAGTCTGTTGTTAGCACATGTCTCTGTGTGCATGCATGTTGCACATTTAAACACATATCTGAGAGAGGTGGAGGCTTTCTGGTGCTAATTGACTTGGAGGTATTTCTGCCCTCCTTGGGTAACAAAAATGGAAACAGCAGCAGGTACACTGGAGCATGTGTCTGCTAACTGTGCTTAACTTGGTAGGTAGCAAGATGTTCAGACCTGAAGTCAGTATGCATTGTTGGGCTACACGTACATTAGGCGAGGCAGGAAAACCCAGAGTAACCCCAAGAAATTCTGCTGTGTCCATTTAGGAACTTTTATGTACAATATGAACATTTAGCAAATATGCACAACTGATTTGGGTAATCCAACGCATTGCCGCCTGCCTATTAGACATTGCATTCTGCAAGACTAAAATCCAAGGCTTCTTGGATTTCACGAGGCATCCTTTCAGTTCAATCGTTCATACCATAAGGTCTAGAAACATGTTCTTTTTCAAAAGAAAAGAAAACTTAAGAATCACAGGAATCTGAATGTTGTACCCAGTAGAACTATTTATTTGCTTGTGCTGCACTGCGGCATTCAAACATATGAAATGCTTTCTTTTGGATGGAGCTTGTGAATGGATTAATTAATCTCTCCCCCCCACCCCGCCGCCGCCACCTTCCTGCTGGTCATGGTCATCACTTTGGCACAGCCTTGAATTGTGACTTCATCAGAAGTCTGACTTGGGAGAGTGGCTTGCCGAGGCACCCTGCAGAGAATGTCTAGACTCAGGTTGCCTTCAGACTGTCCCTACTTTGCAGGAAGGATTCGATCACAGACTGGGAATTCAGGTTTGTGCATTTAAAGTGGATTAAAGTACTCTGGTGCAACAAATCCGCTTTAAAAACACAGTTTTTGTGGTTAGCAAAGTGACAGGGAAATACATTATAAAAAGTATGGGATAAAGAACAATTGACAGAATGATGTATAACTACTGCTGCACAAAAACCAATCAGGACAAATGTCCAGGGGTGAAAGTAGGCTTTCTTTTCCCTGGGCCAAAGACGCAGTTTGGCCCATTTGTGTACACACACGTTGGGAGCCTCAATGGCGCAGCTCTGGAGGTTTCACCCAGGGCCAAAACCCCAGCTAGCCACTCCCCTCCTGTGGCCACGGCTGTGTGAATGTCCCTTGTATTTTTTCCCTGAAAACACATGGAAACAAATGCTTAATAAAGAGCTGGCACCATATAACCTCCCTGTAAGATTTGTGTAAGCAAATTTGGAAGAATACTCAGCAAACATCTTGTGGAGCCCTTGGAAACAGCAGCCTTAGGATTTTAAGCAGATGAAGAGTGAGAGAACATGAGAGTGTGAGAACTGCTACAAGTGCAAAGTGTGTTTTGTATTGGTGGAATACAGCAACAACACCATGCAAAAAAGCATTGGAGGAGGTCCAAGAAGCAGCGTAGAACTAGAATGTGCTTTTAAATGGTATCACTTAAATGACAAATGCAGTATATTATTGACTTCCATCAAGTTACAACAATGGGAACTGAATTACATAACATTACTATTATCATTTGTGCATATCCTGTTCTTCATCTAAATCAGCAATGGAGAAACTGCAGATATGGCTGGGGGTGCCCACTGTCTGAAGCCCTGAAGATCCGTTGTAGGTCAGCATAGATAATACTGATCTAGATGGACCAATGCTCTGAGTTGGTATAAGGAAACATTCTGTGTTCTAGATATACCCCTGGCATCTCATGTTAAAAGGTGCTCAGGTAACAAGGGATGTGAAACCTGTTGTTGTTCAGTCGTTCAGTCGTGGCCGACTCTTCGTGATCCCATGGACCAGAGCACGCCGGGCACGCCTATCTTTCACTGCCTCCCGCAGTTTGGCCAAACTCATGCTAGTCGCTTCGAGAACACTGTCCAACCATCTCATCCTCTGTCGTCCCCTTCTCCTTGTGCCTCCATCTTTCCCAACATCAGGGTCTTTTCCAGGGAGTCTTCTCTTCTCATGAGGTGGCCAAAGTACTGGAGCCTCAACTTCAGGATCTGCCCTTCCAGTGAGCACTCAGGGCTGATTTCTTTAAGGATGGATAAGTTTGATCTTTTTGCAGTCCATGGGACTCTCAAGAGTCTCCTCCAGCACCATAATTCAAAAGCATCAATTCTTCGGCGATCAGTCTTCTTTATGGTCCAGCTCTCACTTCCATACATTACTACTGGGAAAACCATAGCTTTAACTATGGTTTAATGTGAAACCTACCCACCCACATTTCAAAGGCTGTAACATGGAAGATGGAGCAAGCTTGTTTTCTCCTGCTCTGGATGGTAAGACCTGAACCAATGGATTCAATTTACAAGAAAGGAGATTCTGCCTAAACACCGGAACTTTCTGCCTGTAAGAGCTGTTCCAACAGCGGAACGAACTCACTCAGAAGGTGGTGGACTTTCATTCATTTGATGTTTCTAAGCAGAGGTTGGATAGCCACCTGTCATGGATGCTTACTTGAGATTTCTGCATTACGGGCGGTTAGGGATCCTTGGGATCCATTCTGAGCCAATCAGCGAGTATAGTGGACCAGATGGACAAAATTGGTATAAGTCAGCATCCTGTGTTGATTTGGGTAGAATAAAAGACAGTATTTTCTCATCTGCAGCACTGGATGAACCTGCATTGTAAAAGTTGTTTCTCCAGGCTTCCTAGGTGAAGTTTTCACTAATCTCAGATCTTTTGCAAAGTCTGCCAGCTGTTGATATGCTTTTTGTTTCTGAAATAGCATTCGCCACATTTTTGCAGGGGTCACGGTGGCCTTTTGCAATTTGGCAGCCAAAGCAAGCATTCTTAAAGGTGCATGCCATCAGCCTATGAAGGAACCACTGCACCTGTATGTGGCATTGTAACCAAAAGTACTAGTTTTAAATTTGAAAGCCTCTGAGCAGAGAAGCAAATTTTACTTTTGTTCATCTTTACTAGGGCTTTCCAGCATCTGCACGGATGCCAATGCTCACCTTGGTTAGCCTTTTGGGTGGAGCTCAGAGCAGGTAAAGGGGTACAACCAGGAGCCAAAGCTCAGATCTGACAGTGGAGTCCAACACAAACAATGTTCTCCTAAAATGTACAGCTTTTTTTTAAGGTCAGGAAGGGAAGGTGGGTGGGTGGGTAGAAGCAACTCAAGCTAGATTGCCCCTGAAGCAACAAACCTGGCTATGTTTTTCTGGCAACTGGTCATTTTTGATTATCAGTAGCTTCATGTTCAGAATCTTAAAAGTCTTGTTGGTCAAAGGGAACAAAAATTGTAAGAGCAAATATTTACAGGACCAACCTATGTTCAATATAGGGCTATGAGCTGGGATAGCTCAATTGGTAGAGCATGAGACTCTTAATCTCAGGGTTGTGGGTTTGAGCCCCATGTTAGGCAAAAAAGATTCCTGCATTGCAGGGGGTTGGACTAGATGATCCTCATGGTCCCTTCCAACTCTACATCTCTATGAGTCCATGAATTCATTTCTGAACACTGAATGTAATTAGGGTAAAAAGTAGTGCTTTGGGAGGGTACAAAAATTCTCTCTCTCTCTCTGTTTGTCTGTCTCTCTCTCTGTGTGTGTGTGTGTGTGTGTGTGTGTGCATGTGTGTACATATGTGCCAAGGTGGCAAAAATTAAATACAGTGGAACCTCAGGTTAAGAACTTAATTCGTTCTGGAGGTCCGTGTTTAACCTGAAACTGTTCTTAACCTGAGGTACCACTTTAGCTAATGGGGCTTCCCACTGCCCGCCAGAGCACGATTTCTGTTCTTATCCTGAAGCAAAGTTCTTAACCTGAAGTGTTATTTCTGGGTTAGCGGAGTCTGTAACCTGAAGCATCTGTAACCCGAGGTACCACTGTAAGTCAAAATGTAGGATTTACCGGTACTAAGTAGCATCACATAAATCACTTAATATGCTCGTATCCAGTTTGTAAAAAGGATGTGTATTGTATTATTGTCATTGTAAAATATCATTGCCAGGATGAACATATTCAACAACTGAGAGCCCAAGGCTTTTGTGGAGGAAGGCATATTAACAAAACCCTTATTAAAAAAAATCTACATGCTTGTAATTCGGCAAAGGGAAAATCCTATATAATTTCTTTAGAATGTGATCTCAGTTTGATTAATTTCAAGTAAATGAGAGTGGGAATGTAATGGACAGAAATGATTCATCTTCTTTCCCAGCTACAGTATTTGCTGAGCTTTGGATTCCTGAGCTTTGTGAATAGGAAAAAATGATTATTTTCTATAACTGTCGACGAGATAGTATAGAATGCTTGCAGCAGCTGTAATTTATGCTTTAAGTTTGCTCTCTCTCTCTCTCTCTCACACACACACACACACACACAGAGTGTATGTTACTGTGTGGCATCTGCCTCCTTCTATCAGAGGGGTCAGAGAAAATTGCAAAAAAAGGAAGGAGGGAAGTATTCTGCAGTGTGAGGCGTGGAATTGCCAAGAGGCGGTCTGAAGGCTTTGCTTCTCAGCACAACCAACTTAATGGGAGACAGAGAGAGGGGTGTGTAAGCAAACTTGAGCAAACACTGAGCTCTCTTCTGGTTGGGATGCTTCAAAGCTCAAAAGATGAATAACCCTAATCTTCAAGGTGGTCACATCTTGGAGACATCGAGCAACAGGAAAACTTCCGCGAGGAAAGCTACTGTGAGCTCCTACAAGAGCAACAGAGCCGGGATTTCCTTCCATTCTTCAAATTTTCTCACCGGCCTCTTCTTTATGCTCCTGGGCCAAAGTGGGCTACTCCTGGGACACCCGCAGTGCCTCGATTATGGTCCTCCTTTCCAGCCTCCGTTCCACCTGGAGTTCTGCTCTGCCTATGAAACTTTTGGTTGTTGTGATCAGGACAAAGACAATATGATTGCAGCCAAGTACTGGGAGGTGATGGATTATATCGATCCGCAGGCTCACAAATTGTGTGGAGGATATATCAAAGATATTTTATGCCAGGTAAGGCAATGGGTGGGTCGTAACCTTCATTATGCATCATTGACATCTACTTGATTGCAAATTCAACTGTTGGTTTTGTTTTGTTTTTTAAGGAGGGAAGACAGAATAGAAATTTTATAAAAGTAAGTTAGCAGCTACAGGGGAATATATCTAAGTGGCATCTTTCCTGCAGACAAATTGTGATCTATGTAAAAAGATAATGTAATATTGTTCAGCGGGGGTTTGTGAGGATAATATTCCATTGATTCATTCTACATATCTGCTTAGCATTCAGGTATTAAGCTGTATAATCTTAGGGTTGTTTTTTTATAATTTTTTTTCAAACCAATATGACACAGTGGTGAAATTCTCACATCCTCATTTTCACATGAAGGCTGGAGAGCAAGGAATGATTGTCTTTCCCTTGGAAATTTGAAGATAGCTTGGAAGAGCAATCACAGCTTGAGACTTGTTCACTCATGCTGCTTTAACCCTTGCTAAACAGATTTTGTGGATTTCATATCAGAAACCTGCAAAACCTGTTTGAACGGTGGCAAAAGCGCGACAAAAGAAATACGAATGCACACCCCGAGAAGCAAAATCCCTTTGGACTGCTGTCTTCTTCCTGGGTAACTGGCCAGGGCTCGTTTTGGTGAGCCACTTGAGCTTTCTCGCAAAGTTGTTGTGAGGCTCAACACACTTTCAAGCTGATATTCTAGATCAAATGAAGCAGCAGCGGTGCTCTCCGTTGCTGGAAAGGTGGCAAAGCTAATCATTTTGTGTCAGAGGTTCGGAACAAAAAGATAAGTGTTTCTTCCATTTGCTTTGCAAATAAATGCAGACCGAGACTGGGCAGAGCTCGGCGGCTTATGCAGGGCTGAGCAAAGTGGACCTTGGTGTTTTGATTCCCAGATGCCATGAAGCGCTGTGTTTAGATTGTGCTCCTGCCTGGTGCCCTGGAAAGCTGCAGTTCTGAAAGCAGCCTCAGATCAAACAGCTGGCACCCATGCCTTTTTGGAAAGGGCTCCCTCCAGTCTCAGTAGCTCAGTTCCCCCCCCCGCTCCCCCTGCTTTCTAGTCAAGGCTGCCCATCTGGCTGAAGGCAGAAGCCGGCCAGTGTGTGTGTGTGTGTGTGTGTGTGTGTGTGTGTGTGTGTAGCAGGAGAACAATGAGCAAAGGGTGCAGCTCCCATTGACATCCTGCCTATCCGGTGATTTATGAGCAGAAAGGGTCCCCCTTTTAAAGTGAGTCATGGAGGTCAATGATTCACTCCTTGCCAGCACAAAGGAGCCAAAACACACACCCCGCAAACACTTAACACTCTTCCATCTAAGCTTCCTCAGCGCTAAAATATTATCTGCATGTACTGAATACGCTCTCTTCAAGGGGCAACACTGCTCAGATTGTGAAGTCAAAATGAAGCTGCTTATTTTTAAAAAAATAATTTCACAGCCACAGGAACCCATATTTTCCCCAGTGTGGGACGCTGTGTGTGTGTGGCAGGGGCAGGGATGGAATTGGTCTAAAGTAAAGCAAAGACAACCTGGATGGAAAATGAAGCCAGTGGTTCAGTTAAGTAATTTTACTTGGGACTTAAAGATCTTACCCCTCTTCAGATGGACTTAAAGATCTTACCCCTCTTCAGATTTGTTGCCTCGCTTAATCTGAAATGTATTTTGGTCTGTTAGCAAAAGTGAGCCCTTCTGCTCCTTTTGCAGAATGGGCCCCTCAGACCTCTGCCGCCAAATCTTGCTGTGATGACACACCACTGCTGGAAATAGTGAATAAACGTGATAGTTCCTGGCACCGATTAATTAATTAATGTCAGTCTTAGGGCCAAAGAGGAAGGTGACCTCAAATGTGTCTTTGCATCCAATATGCAGATCTTTTAAAATATGGTGGTGCCAGAGAGGGCAGGGAATTTCTGTCTATGCAAATACTAGCTCCAGAGAAAGGATTTCCTTTCGGACTGCAGCAGGGGAGGAAAGGGTTAAACTCTCTCTCCTCCTGTTAATTATCAGCTCCAGCACCCAAGCTGATGCAAAAAGTTTCACTTCAGAACCCCTGCTCATTAAATGCAGAAAAACACATTTAACACACTGTGCCTTTAAAGCATATTTGAAGCACATTTTCCACACCTCAAAAAAAAAAATCCTGGGGTCTCTAGTTGATCCCTCACAGAAGTTATGGTTCCCACCATCCCTTAACAACTGGGACAATAGTTAATTCTGCATAGCTCCACTTACTATTATGTGGAAACAACTTTTCAGACAGGGAAACAGGGAGAGGAAATCCTTATAAAATGGCAGACACAATAGTCACAGAGGGACCTAAAGACTTAATATTTCATCAGCCCCTCTGAGATAGAGGTTGGAACAATGAGCAGAACACCCGCTCCATTTGCAACCTCTCGCATAGATGAGGAAAAAGGAACAGATGGGCCAGCCCTTTACCGGAGGCTTAATCCTAGCAACTGTTATGTAGACCCTGAGGAATGTCTTTACCTCAGACATTTTTAGCCGCAAATGGGGGTTGCTTGCATTCTCTGAAAGAGAGCCCCTGCAGGGGCAAAGTTTGGACTTGAGATGGGGAGAGGCTGTAGGATCCAAAGCAAATGGTGGGACAAAGGCTTGTCAGAGGGGGCATTTTGTTGAACTGCACTTCAGCATACTATACTGAGCTCTGAAGATTTAGGCCCCAGCTGCCCTTTACATTTAAAGCAGCACCACACCACTTTAAACAGTCATCATAGCATCCCTCAAAGAATTATGGGAACTGCAGTTTTTCAAGGATGCTGATAGTTGTTTGGACACACTTATCCCCTTCACAAAGCTACCATTCCCAGAGCTCCCTGCAAAGAAGGATTGATTGCCAAACCACTTTGAGATTCCCAGTTATAGTCGTACCTTGGTTGATGAATGCCTTAGCAGTCAAACTCCTGAACGCCACAAACTCGGAAATGAGTGTTCCGGTTTGTGAACATTCTTTTGGAAACCAAACGTCTGGCAGCCAATTGGAAGCTGCATCTCGGAAGTCGAACGTTTTGGAAGTCGAACGGACTTCCGGAACGGATTCCATTTGGCTTCCAAGGTACGACTGTATAGTCAATAGTCAAACAAGAGCTTTGGATCTAACAGGTCAGTTTTGGAATGGAATAACGAAAAGCTATGTAAGCAAGAAGAACAGCAAGCAAGTAGTAGTAGGTTCTCTGTGTGGAGAAGATGGAGAAATGCTATTGTGTGATGGCGAGAATGGCACACTTCTTTGGACTTAGATATGGAGTCTGCCTCCACAAGATGTGGTTGTGGCCATCAAGTGCCATCACAACATAGATAGCTTTTAAAGGGGGAATAGACAACTCATGGAAGTTACGGCTATCACTGGCTGCTTATAACAATGGTTATCATACACAACTGCCTCAATAAAATGGGAACATCCCATTTTTGAGGTGCTTTCACGCAAGATCACATTTTTCTCTCATATATATATATGTTGTGTGGATGCCTGATTATCGTATTCCAAAGCAACTACTCTATTCCGAACTTAACAATGGAAAGCGTAATGCTGGTGGTCAACAAAAGAGGTTTAAAGACAGTTCTCAAGGCAAATCTAAAAAAATGTAGTATAAACACTGACAACTGGGAAACACTGGCCTGCGAGCGCTCCAGTTGGAGAACAGCCTTTACCAAAGGTGTCATGGACTTTGAAGACACTCAAACTCAGAACGCAAGGGAGAAATATGCTAAGAGGAAGGCACGCTTGGCAAATCCACACCGTGATCAACTCCCGCCCAGGAACCAATGTCCCCACTGTGGAAGGACATGTGGGTCCAGAATTGGCCTCCACAGTCACTTACAGACTCATTGTTAAAACCGTGTTTATGGAAGACAATCTTACTCAGCTACGAGTGATTGCCAAAGAATAATATATATATATATATATATATATATATATATATATATATATATAATTTTTATTAAATTTCTGTTTTACAATTTAGAACACTCATTTAAACATCCTTAAAATATCAATGACTTCCTTCTTCTCTTCCATGGTTCATTTTGCATATCATAAATCCCTGCATATTTTACATAAACTAAACCATTCAGTATTCCATTATTACATCCATCAAAACTTATTTACACTGTTGAATTTATCTTAATGCTGCCAACATTTTCAAGTGTACACAATTCCCCCATATATTCAATAAACATTTTCCAATCTTCTGTAAACATATGTTCTTCTTGTTCTCTTAGTCTATATATGTTAAGTCCACGAGCTGCGCATATTCCATCAGCTTAAGTTGCCATTCTTCTTTAATTGGGACCTCGCTTGTTTTCCATTTTGGGGCTAACAAAACACAGGCCGCAGTAGTGGCATACATAAATAACCTTTTTTGATACCCAGGAATTTCCGTCTGAATTATCCCCAACAAAAAGGACTCTGGTGGTTTGTTTGTTTTTAAGTACTTTTAAACAATTCTAGCCAGTTCTAGCAATATCACATCTTTCAGGGTCTTGCTCTCATGTGAGCCATGTGACTTGCGCAGAAGCACGACCCCGAAAGCCACGCATCCTGGTTTTCTGCTGGGGCATGTTAGAGGGTATGGGTTATATGCCACCTTTGGCATCAGAGGCATCATGCTCTGAATACTGGTTGTTGTTTCGCCCTTTAACAGGAATGCTCACCCTACGCAGCTCATCTTTACGATGCTGAGAATCCTCAGACACCCCTGCGGAACCTGCCTGGCCTTTGCTCGGACTACTGTTCGGAGTTCCACCTCTACTGCCGTTCTGCCATCACATTGCTTACCGACGACAAACACATCCAGGAATGCTGTGAGAGGAACAAGACCCGCTTCTGCAACCTGCTTAACATCCAGGATGAAGACTATTGCTTCCCCGACGTGCTGAAAAACACAGACCTGAACCGTAACCTGGGCTCTGTGGTGGAGGACAAGAAAGGCTGCCTTCAGCTGTGCCTAAAAGAGGTGGCCAACGGGCTGAGGAACCCTGTGCTAATGGCGCACGCGAACGACAACACCCATCGCATGTTTGTGGCTGAACAGGTGGGCATCATCTGGGTCTTCCTTCCAGACGGAAGTCGCCTGGAAGAGCCTTTCCTGGATATTAAGAACATGGTGCTGACTACCCCCTGGTTAGGAGATGAAAGAGGTTTCCTCGGAATGGCCTTCCACCCCAAATACAGGGACAATGGGAAATTCTACATTTATTACTCCTACCAGGACAAGGAAAAGGTAGAGAAAATCAGGATCAGTGAATTAAGAGTTTCCATGTCAGATGTCAACAAGGCTGATGCAAGCACAGAAAGGTAATGTTTTCCCCAAGCTTCCTTCCTTCTTCCTAGGATATCTGCTTCCTCCCAAGGACTTAGGGTGAAGTTGTCACCTTTAGTCCTCATATCGACCCTGTGGGATAAGTAGTAACCAAGCACACTCTGTGCTAAAGCAAATCCCAACTGGGCTTCAAGAAACAATGAATTCTGTGATCTGTAATTTATTTTCTCTGGCCAAGGAAAAGGACAATTTTATAGGTATGTGGGTGGAGGCGGACTCAGGTGCTAAGCACTACTGTGCTATCCAAGACAAAAGAGTGCTTTCAGATGCGGGATTTGAACCTAGGTCACTAGTAAGGGTGGGGAACCTTCGGCTCACAGACTAATGCTGGCCAACAGAGGTTCCAGTTTGATCCATGAGGCCGTTTCACCCAACCACGTCCTCCTGTCAGTCAGCTGATGTCACTCATGATGTCAACTGATGGGCAGAGTCCACATTGTTCATTGGCTGAGTGGGCCTGTTCCCAGCAGGCAACAGGTGTGTGCAGGCAAAGCAAAGGTGTGTGCTTTCCTTTGTAGCCACAGGCTACAAGAGAGACTTCTCTGACTTGCAGCTGATGCTTGCAAAATGTGATGGGGGTGAGGAGAAAGGAGGTTTTGCCAGCCCTACACTCAGCACTTTGGAAAGAATCTAGACAAATCTTCAATCTGGAGAGTAGTTTCAGTTTCAACCTATAACATGGGGGTTACTTGTGCATCCTGATCCCATTGTCTTCAATGGCGATCACTCCCAGGTTCATTGGCTCTATTTTTCCACCTATATATGACAATCTTTAGTCTTCTAGGTGAGTGTTTTACTCCCTATCTATCTTAGACCATGGCATGGCCAGTTTTGGGTTCCTGACCCACCAGTTGCATCAACCGATGCTCTAGAGCAGAGACAGAGAACAGGACCCAGATTCTGACAAGCTGGATCCTGAGATCTCTTGACATTGGAGGGAAGGGCTACCCACCTTTCAATCATAATTGAAGCCAGTGATGAAAAGGAATCCCCCCCCCTTGTAGGTATGACTTGATACATGTCAACAGAGGAAGAATGCTCCTTTGTGTTGTTGGCTTGAATCAAAGATGGTCATTCAAAGGAAGAATCGGGAACACCCTCTGCATCCAAATATTGGCTCTTCTGGGAATCTGGTGACTTTTCCAGTTGCTGTGCAGGGCCTAATGTCCAGCGCAGAACCCAATCCAACCTGTCATCTCCCAGACCACAGTGTCTTCTAAAAAAAGAAGCTTATTGAGGGTCCTAGTTTGAATATTCTTCCACCCACGTTCAATTGCTGCCACCTCAAGATGTGCCTGGAAGCAGGATAGAGGTATCGAGAAGTATATTGCCAAATAGGAATGGCTGGATGCAGAAGGACCTTGCACAGTTAATACTCCTGCACAGGGCTTTTCTTTTCAGCCAGAGTTCACTGGAGCTCAGCTCTGGCAGCTCTCAGGTGGGCGCCACTGCCATTCTAAGAGGACAAGGGAGAAATTCATGGTGAGCTCTGGCACCTCTCCTTCTAGAAAAATAGCACTGCTCCTGCATCCAGGAGTTGCGTGTCGAGGTCCTCAAGCCACCCCCCAAGAATTAGACACTGAGACAATAATTTTTGTTTGGGTTTTTGGCAATAATTTAGGCCACAACTTTATTGAAATACAAATTCGGTGAGTGGTTGCGTAGGCATTGGTTCAGACTATCTGTCCAACCGGGACAGCTGCTGACCTCCAGTCAGCGTCGGGAGAATGCCAGCTGGGGAGAGTTAAGGAGGCTGGGGACAGAACCTCCCCCTCCCCAGCGGTCCCGGGGGCTCTGGCTACGGCCCTATCCCCTACCAGGGGTTCGGACAAAGCATAAGAGCCGCCGGATTCCTTTAACGGAATTCCCTGTACCATCATCATCATGATTGCGGAGGTGGGCATCACCCTTCCAGCAATCCAAACCATAACCAATGCCTAACCGCCAACCTTACAAGTTGTGACAAGTTGCTACTGCAGTAGGCGAAAACCAAATGGCAACAGCCAATCAGCCAGATGGAAAAATTCCTACTGGGCCTCTGCCCCAAAAGCAGACGACCCCATGACAGGCAGTTGCAAGGTCAAAGCAGAGGCCTATGAAAAAGAGGGGGGGGCGGGTGATCAGAAGCTCGCAGCCAAGAGAGGGATCACCCTGCGTGCAGAGGATTATAAAGGACGCTGGCCTGTCCATCACAAATTGCTACATCTAGCTTTGCCCAGCAACACCTCCTGACCCTATTGCAGCTAAGGCCAGTGTCCAGCCCCTCCCCACAGGACAATTAAGTGTCTTGCCAGGCCCCGACCGCAACACGTGCTCTTACTCAAGGTAGAACCCGATTTGTGCTGATCTGCCGTCAGGATATCCTGCTTTGACTACAGCTTAGAACTGCAACATGTCGTGCAGTCCACCACGGGTGATTGCCCATTGGCATAAGAGTTATCATAGATCAAAACAAAGACATTAATTGACTTCCTTTCCGTAAGCATTGATGGATGCATGCTGATGGATGCAACACATTCTGACCCAGCTTATCTCCTGGGAGGGCAAGTGGGAGTGCCAGATGTGCACTTAAGACGTTACTATCCAGCAGACAGATTTCATCAGAAGGATAGAATTATCCCAGGAATTTAAAGGTCCTTTTTTGCTTTGTCTAGGAAAAGGGAAAGATTGAACACTATGCAGATAAGATGTTCTGCTTAGTGACTGAATAACTAAAATACGTCTTTGAACTTAGGAAGGCCCTGAATGTTAACCAGCCTTCCGCCTTCCTCCCTTGCTCTTTTTCCTAGTTTCTGATCTCTGTTCTCTCTCTCTTTCTTCAGGAGTCTCTTAGAAATCGAAGAACCAGCTGCAAACCATAATGGGGGACAGATCCTCTTTGGCCTGGATGGCTACATGTACCTGTTTACAGGGGATGGAGGGAAAGCCGGGGACCCTTTTGGTAAATTTGGGAATGCTCAGAACAGGTAAGGTCCATCTCCAATAAGCGCTGATTACATATGAGGCAGCTTACTTTGCCTTTAAAGGCAAATTATACTTTTTAAAATAATGCTGCTTTTCTGTTCAAGGGTGCTTTTTAAAGATTATCGTATCATTTATGGCTCCCCCCCCCAAATCATTTATGTAAGTTCCTTTGTGTATCATTTGACAGAAGGTGATGATATCCCAATCTAGTCAAGCAGCCAGCCAGCCAGCATATATGGAAACGGCTACAACACTCTCCCTTCTGTTTCTTTGTCACGTTTCGTTAATCCTTGTTTTATGCCTTGATTTCCTCTCAGGAGTAGTTTACTAGGAAAGGTTTTGCGGATTGATGTGGATGGAAGAAGCTCTGACAGGAAGCCTTATCGCATCCCCTCTGACAACCCTTTTGCCTCCGACCCTCAAGCTCTCCCAGAAGTCTATGCCTATGGGGTGAGGAACATGTGGCGCTGTTCTGTGGACAGAGGTGACCCGCTCAGTCGCAAAGGAAGGGGGAGAATTTTCTGTGGAGATGTCGGCCAGAACAAGTTTGAAGAAGTGGACATAATTGTTAAAGGCGGGAACTACGGCTGGAGAGCTAAGGAAGGCTTTGAGTGCTATGACGTCAAGCTTTGTCAAAATTCCTCCTTAGGTAAAGAATGTTACCTGTCATTTTTAGTGTGTTCGTGGGAAGGCCTTATCTTACCTGTATTTGGTTTAACTGCTATTCTGCAGCTATCATTCTTGTCATTCCTTTGTGAAAGGATAGGAAGTGCACATGCACTTCATTAGGATAAGATCCTTGGGGGCAAAGTTACAACATTTAGAATGCTTTAGTTTCAGGAAAAGGCAAGTACAAGGAGACATGACAGAGGCGTATAAAATCACACAGGGGGTGGGAAAAGTGAATAGAGAAACGTTTTCTCTCTCCATTTCTCACACAGACTGGGGGCATTCAGTGAAGCTGAACAGTAGGACAGACAAAAGAAAGTACTTCACCCAGCGCACATGAACTATGGAATTTGCTCCCACAGGAAATAGTCATGGTCAACTGGCTTTAAAAGAGGATTCGGCAAATACATGGCAGAAAAGGCTATTCATGGCCACTAGTCGCATAGCTGTCAACTTTCCCTTTTTTGGCAGGAAATTCCCTTATTCCAGCGCCGTTTCCCATTGCAAAAAAAGGGAAGGTTGACAGCTCTGAGAGCCAGTGTGGTGTAGTGGTTAGGAGCGGTAGACTCGTAATCTGGGGAACCGGGTTCGCGTCTCCACTCCTCCACATGCAGCTGCTGGGTGACCTTGGGCTAGTCACACTTCTTTGAAGTCTCTCAGCCCCACTCACCTCACAGAGTGTTTGTTGTGGGGGAGGAAGGGAAAGGAGAATGTGAGCCGCTTTGAGACTCCTTCGGGTAGTGAAAAGCGGGATATCAAATCCAAACTCTTCTTCTTCTAGTCGTGATAGTGATGATCTACCTCCACTGCTGGAGTCCTCTGAATATGTGTAATTTCAAGACCCCTCCTCTCCATTTTAATGGTTTGTTATTTTTAAACCAGTTTTGGGCCCATCAGCCATTCAGTCAGAGGACACCTTCAAACAGAGGCCTGTCTGCTACAAAGCTGGATGCATGGTGGTCCTATAAACCAGTGTTTCCATATAAACCAGGATATTCCAAGGGGGCCACAGGTGAAAAATGCATAAATGGGGGAACCACAGCATGAGGCTAGGGGGCCACAGAGGGAAATGAGAAGTGAAGGGGGGGGGAAATCTGATTGGCTAGCTATCTACTTGGCCCATCACAAGTGGGTAAGGGGGCAGCCCACCAGGACCTAGCTGTCTCTCTCTCGCCATGGATGGGTTTAGCCAGGATTTTTGTTAGGTTTTTTGGGGGGAAGGCAGTACCTCTGATTTGTATTGATTTTTACTTACGGTATTTGGGGGCAGTTGTCTCCCGTGCCTACGCCCACGGGGGGGCAACAGGAAGTAAACTAGGTCGGATGGGGGCCACAGTCAGAAAAAGGTTGGACAACACTGCTATAAACTACACTAATTTTACTTTAAATGCCCAATTTGTTTTAGAAAAAAATTGCTCGTTCATTGAAGGAGGATGACTATTTCCTTTTTAGATAATCAAACGGTTTTAATTGACTAAAGTGCATTTTCTCTGTTTTTAACAGATGATATACTTCCAATATTTGCCTACAGCCATTCAGTGGGAAAATCAGTGACTGGAGGTTATGTGTATAGAGGATGTGAGTCCCCAAACCTGAACGGCCTATACATTTTTGGCGATTTTATGAATGGGTAAGGAACAAACTCCTTTCCATTAACTTTTAAGTACAGTAGGTAGGTTTCCTATAGACCATCTCAGAATATTAGTTTTTGGTTCATCTCTAGTCATGGGCTCAAACAGTTCATGGCAATGGGGAAATCGGGTTCTACCATGAGTAAGAGCACGTGTTGCGATCGGGACCTGGCAAGGCACATCCCTTCCTGTGGGGGTGGGGCCGGTAGCCGGCCTTAGAAGCTATAGGGCAGTGAGGAGTTACTGGGCAAAAGTAAATGTTGCAACTTGTGATGGACAGCTTAGCGTCCTATATATTCCTCTGCACGCAGGGTGATCCTTCTCTTGGCTTCGGCTTCTGATCACCCATCCCGCCCCCCCTCTTTTTCTTAGGCCTCTGTGCTTGACCTTGCAACTGCCTGTCATGGGGTCGTCTGCTTTGGGGCAGAGGCCCAGTAGGAATTTGTCCATCTGGCTGATTGGCTGTTGCCATTTGGTTTTGCCTACTGCAGTAGCAACTTGTCACAACTTGTAAGGTTGGCGGTTAGGCATTGGTTCCTGTGTGGATTGCTGGATTGGGCGGTGCCCATCCAGAATCATGATGATGCTGGGAATTCCGTTAAAGGAATCCGGCGACTCTTATGCTTTGTCCGAAGCCCCTGGTAGGGGCAGGGGCGTCGCTAGCCACTGGGCTGCCGGGGGCGGCAAGCCCAGCGGCACCCATGGGGGCGGGGCGTCGCTCCGTGCGCATGACGTCATGACGCATGCGCACGGAACAACGCCTCCGCGCGGGCCAGTTGGCCCGCCCCTCTCCCGCTGCGCTCCGTGAGCGGAGCCGTCCCGGGGAAAGGAGAGGGGTTGGGCCAGCGGGGGGTGTCATTCCCCTCGCTGGCCTGCCCCTGTCCTTTCGCCCCGGGCTCCGCTCCCTGAGCCCAGCGGGCAGGGAGCGGCGCGGCGGCGCGTGGGAGTGGTGGGAGGGGCCGCCGCTTGTCACCCCATGTGCCGACGTTCGTTCCGTCGCCCCGGGAGCAGCAGCACCGCAACACGTGCCCCACCCTACAACACCGGCCCCACCCTATGACGCCCCTGGGTAGGGGTTAGGGCCGTGGCCGAGTCCCCGGGACCATGGGGAGAGGGAAGCGTTGTTTCCCCCCGCTCCTTAACTCTCCTCAGCGGCATTCTCCCAATCGCTGGTTCTAGGCCAGCCTCTGTCCCGGTAGGACAGTAGTCTGAACCAATGCCTACGCAACCACTCACCGAATTTGTATTTAAATAAAGTTGTGGCCTAAATTATTGCCAAAAACCCAAACAAAAATTATGTCTCCTGTGTCAAGTCAATGGGGGGTGGCTTGAGGTCCTCGATACGCAATAGCAAAAAAGTTTTTTTTATGGCCCAAGAGAGACCCTTGGATCTATTTTGGGATATACCAGAAAGAATTTTTCTAAGTTACAGTGGAACTGTGAAACCATAAAACATATGTTTTTGTTTTTTCATCCAGTCGGCTTATGGCTTTGCAAGAAGATGAGAGAGCCAATAAATGGAAGAAGCAAGACATTTGTATTGGTAGCACTAAAGCCTGTGCCTTCCCAGGGATGGTCAGCTCTTACAGCAAATACATCATTTCTTTCGCTGAGGATGAAGCAGGTAATGTTGGTTGCTGTGTCTGTTTTCTTAGGAAAGCATTTTTGGGGGGAGGCCACCAACTCTGAGTTGCTCAACAACTTTTGGGGTGTCCTGGTTTACTTTTTGAAATATGGCAACCCTGGAATAGTCAGGAACCTGGGAAGCCACATGGTTGCTTTAGGCTGTTGGTAGGTTACAACTTGCGCAGGCCTGGCTTACGTAGAGAAGAAAAAAAATGCACTATTATCAACTTGTTGTATCTTTGTCTGACGCATTTCACATTTCTGGCTTTCTCCTCTCTTCCTGTTGTCTCCAGCTGAGCTCTATTTTATGGCTACGTCCTACCCCAGTGCCTTTGCGCCACATGGATCGATATACAAAGTTGTGGATCCTGCAAGGTGGGTACTTTTTCAAGTCCTTGGATGTCCCTGCGACCTGCTAATTTTCTGAACAGCATCGGCATCACACACAAACATTTGTCAGTTTTCTTCCAGGGCAATAGATACAACAGAAACACTCCATTCACAAGACTGGATTTCAGTTTCATGCATTAAACCTGTGGGAAGCCACAGTTTCCTGCTCTGGCACTTGCAGGCCAATCCACTAATTTAATTAAAATGAAGTACATTGATTTAAAGCAACTGGGCTCCAGTTAAATCACTGGGAGTCCACAGGCTTAAACTCCTTTTAGGGGATCAGGAATCCAAGAGCCCCGAAAGCCCCACAATTGTTTACCCCCCCTTTCTTTCCTTCAGAGAATTCTGGGTACTGTAGTTTGTTAAAAGTTGCTGGGAGTGGTAACTCTGTAATGGTCCCCAGGATTCTTTGAGGGAAGAATGTCTCATGAAGGTATTTTGTGTGTGTGTGTGTTTGTGTGTGTGTGTGTGTAGTGCACAGAATAACAAAATACTGTGAAGCATGGGAGCATGTTCCATCAGTAACAGGAATTAAATATTACACAAGCTACTACACTTGATATCCAGAAACCTGACCCCAAACCCTAGGGCATTCTTCCCTTGGTGGTTCAGATGGTGCCAACTCTCAAGGAGTAAAAAACCAACCATGTTAGGTAGAAGAGCTACCACCACTCCTGCTTTGTTTACCCAACTTACGCAGGAGATCTCAGGCTGTACCCTAGGGACTCAGCTACAATAGTAAAACAAACAAACAAACAAACAAACAAACAAACAAACACAGCATCCAGTGATTTGAACATGTTATAAACATGTTATAAACATGATCCCCTTCATGGATCACTGCCTTGTCGTGGCGAAGGGGCTTGAATTACTCAGGGAAGCTATGGACAGGTCAAGATGGACAGGTCATAGCGGAGAGTTTGGACCAAACGTGATCCACCTGGAGAAGGAACTGGCAAGCCGCTCCAGTATCCCTGCCAAGAAAACTCCATGGACAAAGACAACAGGCATATAAAAGATATGACGCTGGAAGATGAGCCCCTCAGGTCGGAAGGCGTCCAACATGCTACTGGGGAAGAGCGGAGGACAAGTACAAGTAGATCCAGAGCTGATGAAGCGGCTGGGCCAAAGCCGAAAGGACGCTCAGTTGCGGATATGCCTGGAAGCGAAAGGAAAGTCCAATGCTGTAAAGAAAAGTATTGCATAGGAACCTGGAATGTAAGAACCATGAACCTTGGTAAGCTGGATGTGGTAAAAAATGAGATGGCAAGAATAAACATTGACATCCTAGGCATCAGTGAACTAAAATGGACAGGAATGGGCGAATTCAGTTCGGATGACTATCATATCTACTACTGTGGGCAGGAATCCCGTAAAAGAAATGGAGTGGCCCTCATAGTCAACAAAAGAGTGGCGAAAGCTGTACTGGGATGCAATTTCAAAAATGATAGAATGATCTCGATACGAATCCAAGGCAGTCCTTTTAACATCACAGTAATCCAAGTTTATGCACCAACTACCAGTGCTGAAGAAACTGAAATTGACCAATTCTATGAAGACTTACAACACCTTATAGAAATGACACCAAAGAAGGATGTTCTTCTCATTATAGGGGATTGGAATGCTAAAGTAGGGAGTCAAGAGATAAAAGGAACAACTGGCAAGTTTGGCCTTGGAGATCAAAATGAAGCAGGGCAAAGGCTAATAGAGTTCTGTCAAGAGAACAAGCTGGTCATCACAAACACTCTTTTCCAACAACACAAGAGACGACTCTACACATGGACATCACCAGATGGGCAACATCGAAATCAGATTGATTATATTCTCTGCAGCCAAAGATGGAGAAGCTCTATACACTCAGCAAAAACAAGACCTGGAGCTGACTGTGGCTCAGATCATCAGCTTCTTATAGCAAAATTCCAGCTTAAACTGAAGAAAGTAGGAAAAACCACGGGGCCAGTAAGATTCAATCTAAATCAAATTCCTTATGAATACACAGTTGAAGTGAAGAACAGGTTCAAGGATTTAGATTTGGTGGATAGAGTACCTGAAGAACTGTGGATGGAGGCTCGTAACATTATACAGGAGACAGCAACGAAAACCATCCCAATGAAAAAGAAATGCAAGAAAGCAAAGTGGCTGTCCAATGAGGCCTTACAAATAGCGGGGGAGAGAAGACAAGCAAAATGCGAAGGAGATCGTGAAAGATACAGGAAATTGAATGCAGATTTCCAAAGAATAGCAAGGAGAGACAAGAGGGCCTTTCTAAACGAGCAATGCAAAGAAATAGAGGAAAATAACAGAATGGGAAAAACCAGAGATCTGTTCAAGAAAATTGGAGATATGAAAGGAACATTTCGTACAAAGATTACCATAATAAAGGACAAAAGTGGAAAGGACCTAACAGAAGCAGAAGACATCAAGAAGAGGTGGCAAGAATACACAGAGGAATTATACCAGAAAGATATGGAGGTCTCATACACCCCAGGTAGTGTGGTTGCTGACCTTGAGCCAGACATCCTGGAGAGTGAAGTCAAATGGGCCTTAGAAAGCCTTGCTAACAACAAGGCCAGTGGAAGTGATGATATTCCAGCTGAACTATTTAAAATTTTAAAAGAGGATGCTGTTAAGGTGCTACACTCAATATGCCAGCAAGTTTGGAAAACTCAGCAGTGGCCAGAGGATTGGAGAAGATCAGTCTACATCCCAATCCCAAAGAAGGGCAGTGCCAAAGAATGCTCCAACTACCGCACAATTGCACTCATCTCACACGCTAGCAAGGTTATGCTTAAAATTCTACAAGGCAGGCTTAAGCAGTATGTGGACCGAGAACTCCCAGAAGTGCAAGCTGGATTTCGAAGGGGCAGAGGAACCAGAGACCAAATTGCAAACATGCGCTGGATTATGGAGAAAGCCAGAGAGTTCCAGAAAAACATCTACTTCTGCTTCATTGACTATGCAAAAGCATTTGACTGTGTCGACCACAGCAAACTATGGCAAGTTCTTAAAGAAATGGGAGTGCCGGATCACCTCATTTGTCTCCTGAGAAATCTCTATGTGGGACAAGAAGCTACAGTTAGAACTGGATATGGAACAACTGATTGGTTCAAAATTGGGAAAGGAGTACGACAAGGCTGTATATTGTCTCCCTGCTTATTTAACTTATATGCAGAATTCATCATGCGAAAGGCTGGACTGGATGAATCCCAACCGGAATTAAGATTGCCGGAAAAAATATCAACAACCTCAGATATGCTGATGATACTACCTTGATGGCAGAAAGTGAGGAAGAATTAAAGAACCTTTTAATGAGGGTGAAAGAAGAGAGCGCAAAATATGGTCTGAAGCTCAACATCAAAAAAACTAAGATCATGGCCACTGGTCCCATCACCTCCTGGCAAATAGAAGGGGAAGAAATGGAGGCAGTGAGAGATTTCACTTTCTTGGGTTCCATGATCACTGCAGATGGTGACAGCAGTCACGAAATTAGAAGACGCCTGCTTCTTGGGAGAAAAGCAATGACAAACCTAGACAGCATCTTAAAAAGCAGAGACATCACCTTGCCGACAAAGGTCCGTATAGTTAAAGCTATGGTTTTCCCAGTAGTAATGTACGGAAGTGAGAGCTGGACCATAAAGAAGGCTGATCGCCGAAGAATTGATGCTTTTGAATTATGGTGCTGGAGGAGACTCTTGAGAGTCCCATGGACTGCAAGAAGATCAAACCTATCCATTCTCAAAGAAATCAGCCCTGAGTGCTCACTAGAAGGACAGATCCTGAAGTTGAGGCTCCAGTACTTTGGCCACCTCATGAGAAGAGAAGACTCCCTAGAAAAGACCCTGATGTTGGGAAAGATGGAGGGCACAAGGAGAAGGGGACGACAGAGGATGAGATGGTTGGACAGTGTTCTTCGAAGCTACTAACATGAGTTTGGCCAAACTGCGAGAGGCAGTGAAGGATAGGCGTGCCTGGCGTGCTCTGGTCCATGGGGTCACGAAGGGTCGGACACGACTGAACGACTGAACAACAACAACAACAAATAAACATGAAACACCAGATGGCGCCAGAGAGCACAAAACTTTTCTCTAGCATTATTTACAAAGGGTTCCCCCCTCCTTTTGGCTATAACGATTTCATTTCTGACTTATTTATAGTATGTTTTCCTGTGGGTAAATCCACACTAGCTGTCCCCAAGACCTCAAGGAGCAAGAGCTAAAGTACCGCTCTCTGCTTTTGAGGCCTCAGGCAAAAGAAGCCCAATTGTAGCAGTTGTTAACTTGAGAGGTCCAAGGAATTGGTTTAGAACCAAGGCTTAACTAAAATAAGCACACCAAAAATGAAGAGGTGGATGTTTTATTAGTAGCAATTGTTATGTCGTGGGTTCTGGTAGCAATAAGTACAGCAACACTTCTTAGTGAACAGCTCTTTATTATAGGGATAGGACAAGACTGGGGAATAGGGGGTATGGAAAGCTCTATTTATAGACACATTGGGACAGAGGGAAAAGATACATTTTAGCGGGAACCAATAATATTCAAACTTTCCGGCGGGACCCAATCAGGCTGTGGATTGTGATTGTACTCTTTAAATTGACCAATAACATAACCTTACCCGGTAGACAGAATATCTTATTTAATACACAACAGTAATTGAAATAGCAGCATAACATGAGACCCATTTACCAAATAGGAGAAATTGGAAAGAAATCTAGAGCTAAGCCTAGCCAGTAGGCCTATTCAGTCTGCTGCTGCACACAGATCAGATACTTGTTTTATATTGTGTCTGTTTTCACCCCCCACTGTAGGGAACTCTGTCCCCATTTGTGCTCAAGGAGAGCTGGCTTGCAGGTAACCCACAGTACAGAAAGCAGACAAAAATACATCTCTTTGTAGTTTGTATTTGTTTTGAAGCTGAGACCAACCATAGAATTCGTCTGAGACTCAGGAACCAGTCTAGCAAAACATGAGAGTTGTTGACAGAAGTTCTGTCCAAGTAATGGCAGGGCACATTGACAACAGTAATAAATATTCACTGTTTGTCTATCTCCTTTTATCCAAAGGATATCCAAAAGATTAATGTACCGGTACCATGTAAGCATCACTTTTGCTCCCAAGTAGGGAAGACATCCAGGCCTACCAACATTTGGGATGCTTTTCTGGGCAGATAGTAATTTTCATGTTCTTTTCACCTTGTTATGAAGCTGCCAAGCTGTTGTGGGAAGCTTTAATCTCTTTGATATACACTTTCAAGATTTTATTTTTATTTTTCTGAGCTATGGGTGCTTTCAGATGTGGGATGGGTGTTTCTCATGCGTGCAGCATTTGTTTTGTTTTTTTGTTTTTTTCAGCATCCACACGATGGCTTTATTTATTTATTTATTTATTTAATTTCTATACCACCCTATACCCAAAGGTCTCGGGGCGTTTCACATAAAATATCAAATATATAAAATCAAAACAAAACCAACAACCCATTGGCATCAAACTACCAGCTTGTATTTCCCACCCATTTAACCTCTTTTTTTGGGGGGGGGGGGAGACAGAAGAAGGTAAGGTTGTTTTTTTTATTTAAAACTTCAAACAAACAAACAAACAAACATAACACAACAAAATTTACCAACCTGTTGTTCATGCTATCTGAGAACGGGTATTACTTCACATTCAGTGGAAAAAAGTGTCCATCCAGAACTTCCAGGAAGATCCGTGGACCTTTCTGCATGTTTTCAGAAGTCTATATTCCCCATTCATTTCTTTAGCATGTTTGTGAATTACACACAAGAGAAAAAGTGAGAACTGTCTCAACTTCTGTAGCATAAAAAGGCCATGGGGTTTTCAAGGCAGAAATGCGAGAACTCGAACTCACCAAAGCCAAACGACATGTTACATTATTTAACACTAAAAAAAAAAGTGTGGTTAAACAGGCCACTCCTTTTTTGTAAAAAAAAAAAAAAAAAAAGTAAGTATAGGGTCCAATGTAGATTGGGGCACCATGAGTTTCCTGCTGAAAATCAGTCACTTGCTCATATTTACCCTTGAAGTTGTTTCTTTTTACTACAAATGAATTGCTCCCACTGAATGCTGAGATCCCAGATAACTTGCTTCCTCCAAAGAATCATGGGAAATGTAGTTTGTTTAAGAGTGCTACAAACTGTAGCTCTAGGAGGGGTAAACAACAGTTCCCAGGATTCTTTGGGCGGGCATGTATTTTAAAAGTATTGTGCGCATGTGACCCCTTGGGCATGATAAACGTACAGTTCCAACTAATTTGGCAGAGCAGTGGAAAGACTTAAAACCCAAGATATAGTAGGCAAATGTCATCCACAGGAAACCTAAATCAGGAAGAGAGTTCTTTTCAAGTACAAAATGCTTGAGATTTTCCTTAACTGAAAATTCACTTCTTCACAAGGAGAGAAACTAATGGAAGTAATCAGGCAGGACATAGCTCTTGTTCTGTTAGCATGAGAGCGCTGTCAAGGTCTTTCGCTGGCAAGCCCATGATTTAACAGAAAGACTGAAGTTGGCCATCTGCCTCTAGAAAACCACCACAAACACAGGCTCCTTATCCATTCTCAAGATGTCCACACATAATTTTTGTGACCGAATCTGTTTGTTTTTTAGGAGAGCTCCACCAGGGAAATGTAAACAGAAGCCTATTCCAGTGAAAACAAAGAGTAAGCGAATCCCATTCATTCCGCGTGCAAGTAAGTCAAACAAGGATATGTGGTGTTTTTTCTGTTTTGTTTGCTATGTAGCACAAATGCTAAGACACATTGAAAGGAACTGTTGATGTGTGCGCCAACCATTAAAGGCTTCAAACTAAGTAAATACTACAATCAATCAATAATAAACAATTTAGTCCTCTCCCCCTCTCCCTTTATTGTGCACTTGTGATTATTTTGCTCATTGGGGGTGGTTATAAACAATCACATTTTTGATACTGTTTGCACCTGCAATAGCTTTTGCAATGGACATACTGCAACTTTTTATACAACAAATGTTCCAGGTTTTGTGGGGGTTGGGTTGGGGTGGGGAGGCAGGAATTGGCTCGCTTTTGTTGTGCTGTAGTTCAACAGTGCTCTTCCAGGTGGCACTAATACCATATCACTAGGGAAGCATTGCAAACAACAAATAAAGTTGTGTGATGTGTGGACACTCCAGTATAAATCTACCATCACTAATGCTATAGTACTGTATCAGTGACATGTTGCAGAATACAAGACTTCCCCACCATCCCCTCCATGGGTTCTATTGTCAACATTTTCAACTGCATATTATTTCATAATCTATTATTTTATATAGAACTCAGCCAGATGGGCGGAGTACAAATAACCAATTATTATAATTATTATTATCCACATTATTTGTTACATTACAAGCGAGATTAAAATCCTGCTAATGTTTTCATCTGCTTACAGTGGTCTCCTCAATAAATTATAATATTTTCCCATTCTTTCTTGAAGTTTTTGTCTTTTTGGTCCCTGAGCTTTCCGGTCAGTTTTGCCATTTTGGCATAGTTTAACAGCTTGGTTTGCCATTCCTCTCTGGTAGGGACTCTTTTCTTCTTTCCATCTCTGGACTCGTAGCATCCGCGCCGCTTTTGTCGCTTACATAAATAATATTTTCTGTTCCTTTCCCACCCACCATCTTAAGTTGCTCTGTATCTCTGCTAATTCAACCTGCTGAAACAAGGATTCTAACCTCCTAAAATGTCTTTTCACAGAAACCGTCCCTGAACTGCTTAAAGAGCGTCTTACAACGCATCTCCCCAAAACAGCCTTCAATGCTACTGAACCGCCCCCAAATTCTTCCACTCAAAGATCCAAGAAGCCTGCTTCCCACAAAGACCCTACTAAACGTAAGGCAGCGAAGCCTCCCAGGTCTGGCAGAAAGCAGCAAACAAAAACCCCCAAGGCCCAGGGATCCAAGACAAAGTCGGACGGAACGGCGCAAAAGGCGAGGACTCCACGGGTCTCGAAAGCGACGATGACCACCTCCCCGCCAAAGAAAAAAGGCTCCCGGTTAACCAGAGCCCAAAAGAAACAGGTTCCAAAGCTGAGGTCAGCGGCTAAGGAGAAAACGCAGAAGAAGAAAGGAAAGAGGGCCAGCTTAAGAAGTGCTGCTTGAACTTCCAATGTACACCAGAGAACCAAGTTATGTGAATGTAGATGAAGTTGCTGGGCAACTTGCTTCCGTTCCGCTCTTAGTAAGAGAGTGAGATCAGTGTGTAGTTTACACGCCAAATAAATAAATATATGTATGTATATGAATGAAAGCATTCCGCTCCAGGAAAAGCAAGCAGCTGCTAGGCCACTGTGACAGATGCAGCACATTTGCTTAATTAGGAGTTTAAATGACCGAGATGGATTGCAGGTTGTTGCTTTGCAGAAATCTTACTCCGATGACCCTTTAATCAGTTTAAGGAGGCGACGCGGTGGCCATTTACAGCAGTATAGCTCTACAGGAATGTCAGTGGGATTGCTTTGGCTGTGTGAAACAGCAACTGATTTGCACCCTCGTTCTCCCATCGACTTGCGTGGCGAAGAGCACCACTGAAAAGATGGCGAGGTTAATAAGTCTGTGGTACTTTTGTCTTGGGGAAAGTAAGGCTGTATCTCAAAAGGTTAGTAAGCAAGGAACATTGGCTGTATTTCAATGGCTGAACAGTCTAATAAAATGCAAACATTCTAAGGAATTAACTACAGGGAGCAGAATTAACTAAATTGCCCAGTCTGATATTTTGATGATACTGGGCGGTTGATTTTCTTTTTATCAGTTGCAACATGCATTCTAAAGCACACGTGTTTTCTTTCTCCCTATAATAAAATACTGGATGAGAACAAATAAAATGCGTCTATTAGTGTGATTCTCTTGCAAGGCAAAAAAATGTTTCAACAAAAGCACTTAATGCTGCAACGTTTTGTTGCAGCTCTCACCTGGTCACTTTATTAGACAACATCCTATCAACACCCCAATGCAGGTGTACAATATTCTTGGACATCTGGGATTCAGATTGTACCATCACAGATACAAATTCCAAATGCACCAGTAATGGGGGCTGGGAATTCACCTGTGTTTGGATATGGGTGGGATAGGAACAATTAGGATAATAAGCTGTGCTTTGCAGTAAACCTTATGTCTAGTGGTGGGCGAGGACTTAAGAATGTCTTTAGGCCATCCCTAAATCAAGCAAGAAGGCATCTTTGCTGCCTCCTTCATTTTTTCACGTATATTTCCAATGCATTTACAGCCTGTTCCACCACACTAATGTATGACTTGAAGGCCTGGATGCACCTCTCATTTAGCACTATACAACTAGATAATGTATCTTTATTTGGGGGGGGGGAAATACAAATCACGTAATAAAAACTACCTAAGCGGGTTACATAACTGTGTAAAACAACTAGCCATGAAACACAGATAAGACCTGCAAATGTTAAATACCATTATACATAACTAAACAATGTCTGGAAGAGTCAGGCTGCTATAAAAAAATGCTTTTAGCTGCCATCTACATCTAACACAGAAAAAACGTCAAAACAAATTCAATATCTTTACTACTGAGAATCATTCATGTATAATTACTTATGTGCCTGTTATACATACTGACGATCTAATATCAGCTGAGGAAGGGAGATATCTGGAAACCTTGTTAAGTTAGCACTTTGCACCTACACCAGCCAGCTTGTGCCAGCAGTCTACATGGTGTTCTGGTTACCTTGAGGACTTCTCCATTTTTTCCTAAGGACTGTGTTATACGGGAACTAACAATAAGGAAAAGATAAGAAGAAATGTATTAAAACTGGAATTAGTCTCATAGGTTATATACCGTACATATAAACTGTATATGTTGCACATACTGGGCTAGACCTTTACGTTAGGAAATAACCAATAAAACGTTTACAGTTATTATTATTCAGCCTGTTGCGCTTTGTCTATCTAACAAAGAAGCAAGGTGCCTGTGCAATATTACTAAATTAAGAAAATATTAATCCCCCTCCCCCCGTGAAACTTGTCCCAGGTGTTCCAGGCTGCCTGGAATCCTGATCACCATTCTTAATGGGTGGGGATATACAATACTTCTTCGTGAGTTTATTGCATAATAAAGAATACAGTAGCAATATAACACATTTTTTTCTCTTTGGGTCTCTGAAGCGGAGATTCACTTAGATTGTGCCACGTGGTTGAAGTACCACTTTGGGGAGACCTCAAATGCTCGCTATAAGGCTGCGCACACAACCTTCCATTGGAAGCACATGGCTTGCCCCCAGCGCAACACCCCCCCCCAGCATAAATCCAGCCCTTCTTCCAGCGAACTTTTCCCACTTCGCAGATTCCTTGTCCTTTAGCGCCATCTGTTGGCTTTAGCCTGGAAAGACACTTGAAACTGCAGCCTTTGCAACCAGCGACGCCTCCCCGCTGTCCTTTCGAACCTTCAAATCTCTTAAGAGTAATTTTCATTTTTGAAGCAGGCGTTCAGAACGTAAATACAATTTATTTATTTTTTAAAATAATAATAATAATAATAATAATAATAATAATAATAAAATTATTTTTTCCTGCTGTGGGGGGGGGAGCCACAATGGTCGCTCCCCACTTTTTCTTCTACGTTTATCGAAGAGCAGCAGTCTTGACTTCCACAGAGCTCTATCAACGAGCTTCAAATCTTGCACTAAACGTTTTGCATTAAATTCTAAGTTCTTAAAGGAAAAAAAAGGAAAAGCAGAAAAAAAAACCGCCCAGGCCCCAGCGAGGATCGAACTCGCGACCCCTGGTTTACAAGACCAGTGCTCTAACCACTGAGCTATGGAGCCACCTATCAGTTCTGCTGATACAAATGAATGGTACTGTTCTATGCTACCCGGATGCTTCTACCATTTTATTGACTTTTTAGATCGATGTTGTCGCGAAGACCCAAAAGCAACCTTTTAATTAAAAAATCCCCCCAAGCGCTGTGTTCATAACGCCGGGGAGGAAAAAAAAAAACCTACAGCCCCGAAGCAGAGACACAGCCGGATCGTGCGTTTCCGGTAAGTTTTCCAAAGCAATTCTCTTCCTTCTCTGGACCTTAAGAGAGAGTCCCCCCCCCCCACATGATTATATGATGTCCAGCTAAAAAAGCAAATCAAAGGACGTCTTATTGTTGCAATGCATTCGCCCCCATCCGGCCGTCTCTAAAAAGGGTTTTTAAAATCACAAAATCCAGCTCAGATTCACCTATACGCTTTTCAGGGTTTGGGTTTGTGCAGATTCCTACTTCGCTTCTCACTGCAAAAGACCCTCCGAGCGGTAAGCGACCAGATAGTATGAAAATCATCATAACATACAAATAAATTCATTCTGATCCAAGCAGCGCCGCTGCAAGTTTCCCGTTACCAGTTTTGCAGAAAGCGCTCCTTATTTTGTCGTAGGGTCGAATTCCTATTAACAACAATTAAGGTAAGATCCAATCGACTTACACGAGGACGTACTTCTGCGTAGACATGGTGGATCGGACTGCAAAAAACCCCCCTGCAGATCCTATAGGCGGTGGGGAGGTGGGTGGATCAGGGTATAAGAATGAAAATCACAGCCTGGTCTAAATTTCTTTCCCCCAGGAAATTTGGAAGCTGCAAGGGATGAGGGACACACACACGTTTCTGGGCTTGGGACTTTTGGAGGAAACGGGCTGACACCCCATTAGAAAACAATGGGGAGAAGCTGCCATTGGGAAACAGTAAATTCTCTCTCCCCCCCCCTTGTGTTATTATTATGAATTTTACCAACTCTTTGGGCTATCCAAGTTTGAACCCTCAGAAATGTGAGAGACTGCACTCAAACATAACTGTTCACTGCGGCTAGTTAGTGCATGAATGGGTAAAGGGACACAGAGTTGTATTGCTGCAAAGACACAGTTAGGTCACACACCCACTCTGGAGAGGGAGGAAGTGAAACATTTCGACCTCCTCTCTCTCTCTCTCTGCATCTGGAGGCATGTGTATGCTTGCTTCCAAACTTAAGAGCACGGGTCTGGGACTATATTCTGTATTTTCTATCCAAGAGTATTTGCCTGGATTTCTCCATGCAGCTGCACGGGACAACACATGTATCAGACCTGTGAATCTGTAAGTAAAGCACCGAGTGTTCTGTGTCATGCAAAAGGAGTCGAAAGAGGGGAGCATTGTAAACAGGGTAAGAAAGCTCTTCCAACCCACATGCCTAATGCTTCATTGTGCTGCCTATTTTTGTGGATTTAATACTCTGCTATTAGGCTCTCCGTGTGCTAACACAGACGATTCTTTTTGTTGTTCGCTCACAGAAGTAATAATAATAATAATATTTATTATTTGTACCCCGCCCATCTGGCTGGATTTCCCCAGCCACTCTGGGCGGCTTCCAACAAAAATCAGATACAAAAATATCACACATTAAAAACTTCCCTAAAAAGGGCTGCCTTCAGGTATTTTCTGAATGTCAGGTAGTTGTTTATCTCCTTGACCTGTGATGGGAGGGCGTTCCACAGGGCGGGCGCCACTACCGAGAAGGCCCTCTGCCTGGTTCCCTGTAGCTTTGCTTCTTCGCAGTGAGGGAACCGCCAGAAGGCCCTCGGCACTGGATCTCAGTGTCCGGGCTGAATGATGGGGGTGGGCCCACATGGATCCGTATATATTTTCCTCTCACAAGAAATTGAAAGTAGACCCAGTTGTGGATCAGTTATGATTGTGCAGTTTATTAGAACACTCATTTCTGCAAGAACCAACACCCAGAACGTTTTCACTTGTGGGCAGAGCCGACCCAAGACATTTTGTAACCTGAGACAAACCACAAAATGCACTCCTCGCTGCAAAGCACACACACACACACACACACACTGCCTAAACCTTAAAATTGCCTTGGCACAATCCCCCTTTCTTGAAGCATTTCTGATTTAGTTATTGTATATTTAACCTGCTATACAATTTGATAAAACCAATGAACTAAGCTGAAACTCTAAGTAATAATCAGAGTGATGCACTGATGAAACTCTTAATTCCTTGTTAAACATCAGGATCAGTAATGAGCAATGTAAATGAGAACTGCTAGGTGGAGCCAAAGTATCATACAAAAACCCAGGAGGAGGGAATTCTGGAGGAAATGTCAGATTCAAAAAGTTTAGAAGAATTTACCATGTGTTTCAAAAATAACATGGTAGAGCAAATTAGTGCTTTAAATCTACTAGACAGCCTAACGTTCAATACCCTATCAACATTTTATCTGATTTAGTGCAAGTTTTAACTTTCTTTTATTGCTTTACTACATTTGGTCATTTAGTGTATGGACATCTGTTCACTCACCAAATTATGGTTAATCGCACCTGGTTTTTATTATTATTAGTAATTTCTTTATTACCTGCCCTTCACCCTAAGGTCTCAGGCCGGGTTACAGAATTAAAATCAATATTAAAAACAAATTGAAACAACGTATGACCATGAAAATAAATGGGTCCTAAAAACTTACACTTCAAGGGTCAAAAGCCAGGATAAAGAGCCGCATCTTCAGCATTTCCAGAAGCTGTATAATGAAGGTACCAGATTCACCTTTGGGGAGAATAAATTCACAGAGAAGACCCCCACCTGAGCTGCCGTCACCCCCCCCCCCCAGTCTCTGAGGAAGTAATGTACCAAGAGGGCACCTTCTGCCGATCTCAGCAACCAACAGAGTCTGCAGGGAAGGAGGCAATCTTTCAGATATTTTGGGGCTGAGTTGTTTAGCGCTTTAAACACCAACGTGAGAACTTTGAATTGGGCACAGAAATGAACCGGCAACCAGTGCAGCTGTTTTAAAACGGGGATTATATGAGACATCATATAAATGGAACCCCAGACAGCCAGTAATCTGGCTGCTGCAGTTTGGACCATCTGAAGTTTGTGAGTTGTCTTCAAGGGCATCCCCACATAGAGCACATTGCAATAACCCATTGCATTTTTTTCTCCAAGGAGCTCAAGGTGATGTACATGGTTTTCATTTAATCCCCACAGCAACCAACCCTGTGAGGTACGTTGAGAGGTAGTGACTGGTTCAATTTTTGGGGGGGGGGGTGTCATGTGGGATGGAGAGGGGGAAGGGTCCCGTTGAGTGAGCAGAAGTCCTTGTGCAGGGCTTCTGCTGATGGGACTCACTAGTCGAATCCCACCCTAAACAATAATGATAACAATTTGTATCTAATAAACACAGACCATCAGCCATGGGTTGCTGACTGGTGACAATCCCCTCTGCTCCAGTGGAAATCTCAGCGAGGCAGCCAATAGAGGAGGTTTATAAAGGAGACATGAGCTGTCAAACATGGGTGGTGTGGCTGTGTTTGGCTTGGTGGGTCACAAAAGTTTTATAGTCATGGGAAGGAGTCATCAGACTTGGACCCACCACTCAAGATACGTACAGCCATTCATATCATTTTGCACACACCAATCCAACTGATTTTAAAAAGAATTTGAAGTAGCGCTCTGATCGTTGGGCCGAAAATAGAGGAGCTTTCTTCGGTTGGGAAAGGCCACTAGATCTGTTTGCAAGTGTCAGGCTAGAGCCGGTTTCAGATTCGGTGTTTATTTCATGGGAAGGAGTCATCAGACTTGGACCCACTCAACTCAAGATACGAATCAAATTACAGCCATTGAGAATATTCACGACATATCATCACAAATTTGCACACACCAATCTTTTGAAGAGCAACTGATTTTAAAAAGAATTTGAAGCAGCGCTCTGATAATCGTTGGGCCGAAAATAGAGGAGCTTTCTTCGTTGGGCCGAAAATAGAGGAGGGTGGTTCCTTTGGCTTTCTGAACTGCCCCTGTCCATTCTCCTCAACCTCTCAGTGGCTTTTGATACCATCACCCCTGGTATCATTCTGGAGTGGGGTGGGTGGCACCGCTTTGCAGTGGTTCCGGTCATACTCGGATGGATGTTTCCAGAGGGTGATGCTTGGAGTCCCATGGAGTCTTCAGTGTGGGGTTCCTCAGAGTTCAGCTGAATTCCCTATGCCGTTTAACATCTACATGAAACCACTGAGTGGGGTTATCCAGCGTTCTGGAGTATGTTTTCAGCAATATGCACCCAGATCTACTCTTTTACACCTGCAGATGTGGCAGTGGATGTCCTGGGCCATAGATGAGAGCCAACAAACTGAAGCTCAATCCAGATAAGACAGAGGCACTGTTCCTGGGCAGTTCCCTCGACTGGATGCATGGAAAGTTGCCTGCTCTTGATGGGCTTGCATTCCTTCTGAAGGAGCAGGTATATAGCACGAGAGTGCTTCTGGATCTGTTGCTGTCACTCGAGACTCAGGTGGCCCCAGTGGTGTGCAGTGCCTTTCCATCAGCTTGGGCTGGTGGCCCAGCTGCACTCCTATCTGGAGAAGAATAGTCTAGCTTCTCTTGTCTATGCTCTGGTAACTTCTAGGGTAGATTACTGCAACAGGTTATACTTAGGGCTGTCTCTGAAGCCAGCTCAGAAACTTCAGCTGGTGAAGAAGAAGAAGAAGAAGAAGAAGAAGAAGAAGAAGAAGAGTTTGGATTTGATAATCCCGTTTTATCACTACCGGAAGGAGTCTCAAAGCGGCTAACATTCTCCTTTCCCTTCCTCCCCCACAACAAACACTCTGTGAGGTGAGTGGGGCTGAGAGACTTCAAAGAAGTGTGACTAGCCCAAGGTCACCCAGCAGCTGCATGTGGAGGAGCGGAGACGCAAACCCGGTTCACCAGATTACGAGTCTACTGCTCTTAACCACTACACCACACTTGCTCTACTGGTGTAGAACTTGGGAAAAGACAGTTTGAGCACAAATCCTGGCTACCTATCAGTTTCTGAGCCCAATTCAAAACAGCTGGTTTTGACCTATAAAGCCTTAAATGGCTCAGGAACACAATACCTCAAGAACTGCCTCTTCATATGAATTGATCTGGGCCTTGCACTCATCATTAGAAGCCCTTCTTTATGTGCCTCCTCCACGAGAGGTCTGGAGGGTGGCAACACAAGAATGGACAAGACTGGGCCTTTTCTGAGGCGGCTCCCCATTTGTGGAATGCTCTCCCCATGGAGGCTCGCCTAGCACTTTCGTTACATATCGTTCAGTGCCAGGTGAAAGCATTCTTCTTCTTCCAGGCCTTTTGCTAATTAAACAATTCGTGGCCTTTTAAAGGGAGTGTGTCTGAGAGAGGTGTTACTGTTTTATTTATTACGTTATGTAGTTTTGTGTTTCAATACTGTATACTACCCTGAAGGGCAGTATATAAATGTAACAAACAAATAAATAGTCCAACCCTCTGCAATGCAGGCATCACAAATAACTAATTATTAAGGCAGGGGTAGGCAACTTAAGGCCCGGGGACCGGATGAGGCCCAATCGCCTTCTCAATCCGGCCTGCGGACGGTCCTGGGAATCAGCGTGTTTTTACATGAGTAGAATGTGTCCTTTTATTTAAAATGCATCTCTGGGTTATTTGTGGGGCATAGGAATTTGTTCATTTTTTTCTTCAAAATATAGTCTGGCCCACCACATGGCCTGAGGGACGGTGGACCGGCCCACGGCTGAAAAAGGTTGCTGACCCCTGTATTAAGGCATCCTCAGATTAGTTAGTTTGCTTATTCATTCATTCAATGTAATGTTACTTCGCCTTCCAATAAATATAAATAAATCTATGACATCTTTTGAAAATAAAGCCAACATTAATAATGAAAGCAGAAAATATATTGGGTGGAATACACATTACCATTTACTGTAGCTCCAGTGTTTGAAGCCAAGTATACATTATGTTAGCTGCAATCTGTAGGTATCCTGTAGCTTCTTGGGAAATACTCCTATTGTATGTGGTTTCCCTCAAACCAGCTTCCATTCAATTAGAAAACACAAGCTGTGGTCAAGCTGAGGGTTTTTTTTTGGGGGGGGGGGGACTGCTTCCCAGCCCTATCTGAGGACACCAGATATTAAACATGGGATATTTTGCATGCAAATACCATGCTCTGCCACTGAACTATTTCCCTTCTCACCAGTTTTTAATTTCATGTGATTGACAATCAGTATTTGGCTTTTATTTTTTGCTGTATATATATATATATATATATATATATATATATATATATATATATATATATATATATATTTATTTCCCCCCTTTCTGCTTGTTCTTCCTTTACGTTTGCTGTGTTACATCTGCCAAGTATCTCTTTACAATCTCATGTTTTGATTAACCCCCATCCCTTAAAAATATCCATTATCTCATAGGGGAACTAAGCCCCTTTCTGACCTCAGTCAAATAGTGAGCAAAGTTTTAAATTAAGCCCTGAAAAACAACTATAAATATTATTCCTGTTACATTTACGCAAGCGTGGTCCAACATGGTTCACAGGAGAATATCAACATTCTGTGCGCCATAACCTGTACAAACTGCTATCTAAAAAAAAAAGAAGAAAAAGAAGGGAAGATCTAAGTCCGTGCAGAACGTCACACCTCACATATTTAGAACACAATGAAGTCATTTGCTGGCCTCTGTTATTCGCAGGGGACATAAACAGAGCGTAATTCCTCTCCCCAAGCCTTCTTTTTGATGTTCCAGCCAAAGTGAAGCAGCTGCTCACGTATTACTCCTACAGTCCTTTGGGTAATAGTACAGAGCTCAGCGTTTCCCAAAATGCTGCAGAATGCTAAAAGTGAGTCCTTGGGAGAATGTGTGAGTACGTTTGTGGGCTCTGTCCTATTTATCACTGTCAGTCCAGTGGTTCTGATCAATAGTGCTGAATAACAACAGTAAAAAAAAACAAAAACGTTATGGAAGCGCGTTCTGGGATTATGACTCAGAGGTACGGTATCTAATGGATTCATACTTTTGCAGAGTTTTTAATCAATGGCCAGCTTTTCCGAGTGCTGGCTTCAGGGCTGAACTTGATGGCTTACATGTAGACCTGGGGGAATATTTCTCCAATGAGCTTCTGAAAATCAAAATCAATAGCAGTGTTATGTATTGAAGTTCTCACCCTAGGCCACTAGGGGTGTGTGTATATAGTTCATTCTGCTGCAGTTTTCACTCAGGTCCGCATATGCAAATGAAGGATTGTAAACTGACGTTCAGGGATTGGGTAACTGCAGAAAGTTGTTACTGTTGCTTTGTAGCTGAGTTCTATATAAGCAGGTTGCTGAGCCCTTCAGCTCAGTCCTGTTCCAGCCTGAGAATAAACAAGAGCTGTTTGGAAATCACTGTGTCGTCTGCTGTGTCCACCCACGACTTAACAAGCAGGTTTAGAAGAGGACAGCTGGGTGGAGAGGAGTCAAAGGGAAGGGGTGTTTGCACTGTTGCCCTTCTGGATAACAACAACACAGTAGCATTGGGGAAGCATCCCAGAAAAAAACTAAAACCGAAAGCAGAATCTGTTCACTGCTAATACACTATTATTGTGTCAACCAGGGTTTCCATATTTCAAACAGTGAAAATCCGGACAGAAAAGTTGTTTGCCAAACTGCTCTCTGAATCTCCTCCCCTCCTCCATTAAACCTTGCTGCCTCCGTATTTAACGGAGTGCTCCAGAAAGGGGTTTGCTGAACTGCTTGCCTGCCTGCCATTCTGCATTCATGCTTGTGTTGGTGTAGCTACCTGCTGGTGATCAGAAAAAGTGCAACATGGCGGCAGCCTAATATTTATATGTATATAGGAAGACATACAGGCACAACTTGGAATTATACAGGGATTCATAGTTGGGCATACACTTGATAGCAAACCCAAATTTGCTGCTGCATAATGTGTGGAATAGGTGCTAGAAGACCCACTGGTGTGGGGCCTAACACAACTGAAGTATGTTCATTACAGGGTTGGCATATTTCAGAAAGTGAAAATCTGGACAAAAAGGGGGCAAAGTTGTTGAGTTTTTTGTCCAAGTCGTTGGGCCTTTTTTTTTTTTTTTTTTTGCAAAACTGCCAGAAAAAAACAAGTTTTTTTGGCTGTTTTTAAGAAAATTGGCAAAAAAACAACCCCCACTTTGCCATAAGCCTGGGTTTCCCAGGTCATTTAGAATGGACACAACAAATTCTGCCTGGATGCCATTTTAGGGATCAAGAACCTGGCAATGTCTGGGATTTTCCAGACATATGGCAGCCCTAATTAACAGGACTGAAAGAGTTAATCAAGAAGAATTATTATATGGTTCACTTAGAAAGAACTGCTGAAATTTCCTGCTGTTGGCATAGAAATCATTAGTAAGCTCGAGACTTCCGGCGAGAACGCCATCGTGCGCGGTCGTGGGTCGCTTCGGCAGCGAAGCGACCCAGGCCGGCCGGGGGTTGGAGCCCCGCTACCGCAAAGCGGGGCTCCGATGAGCCGCGGGTCGAGCGTCCCGCGGCTTGGGCTCTCCGGCGGGCCCGATATGGCTCCGAACCCTTCCCTCGTTCCCCCTGTAAAGGGGGGGCGGGGGTGAAGGGACAACGGAGCCGGGCTATAGGAGACATGCCCCAACCGGTTCGGCGAAGCGGCGGCCGCCGCTCGCGGTGAGCGACACCGTTCTACCTGCAGAAGGAATAAAAGAACAAAACCCGGTGGCCGTGAGTACCTGAATAATGGGATCTATCTTTGACATTTGGCGCTCCGGGAGATATGACGGAGGGGGAGCCCGTTTTTCTCCCTTTGGTGGAAACAAAGAAGTAACTGCTTGAAAAGTGACTGCTGTTACAGTGATGGATACAATGTTTGGATTTCTGACAAGTGAGACTGACTAGATCCCTTTCGGGGGAGTAAGCAGGTGGTGGATATTTCTCTTTTAAAATGGATGGACTGTAATCTTTTACCCCTGACTTCGGGGAAAATGGCTGCGAAAATGGCTGCGGAGATCTCTGTGTGAAACGGAAATGTGCTGTGATAAAGAGGGATAAACATTGAAATTTGACACTCTATGCCCATCTCTACCATGTTAGGTTTCGTTTTTAAGTTGGTTTTGGACACTGGACTGACGCATGAACAAAGGATTATTTTTCTGAAGTTAGAATTGGCAAACCAGAAACTGTTTTTGCTGAACCAGGATATGGCAGAAAAAATATTTCCCACAGAAAAGACTGTTCAGAATATTATTGGAATGGAAGGAAACCTTGGTGGGGAGCTGAGGGGAATTATTGAAGAACAAAATAGGATGCATCTGCAACTCCGAGAAGATGAAAGATCCAGGATGAGAAAATCATTTATATCCAATTTCTGGGGTGAGGGCCCAGAAATGATGGGGAAAAGACTTTTATATTCACAATCAGAAGAGGAATGGAATTTTGAACTGGAGATGCTGGAAGGAGAGGATTTGTGTACCCTGATGCTCCCTGCAAGGATTGTAGTAGATTATGTCTGGAACTGTGGACTTATAAGAAAAGAGGACTTCCTGGGAAATGGTATTGGTATGGGGCGGAAGAAAATGGATAGAAAAGGGATAGGGTGAATCGTATTAAGGATAAATTTGGGATGGCTTATTGGTACCTTGAAGTCGGTGTGTTTAAGATTTTAAGTTTTTGAACTAGAGAAGAGATATCCGGAATTTTTTTTTATTAGCAGCAGTCTGAGAGTAAGAAGATGTTTGATATGATTTGAAACAAGAAGCAATATGTGGTGTTATGAAGTTGATTTATTAACTGTTATGAAGTTAAAATGGGATTAGATTTAATCTAAGCTATTGTGGAATAGACTATTATTATGTATTAAAAACAAGAGTTTAAGAAATATGTTAAGTTCGGATTGTTAAATGATTTTTTCAGAGATGACAAGTTATTAAAGTAGATATGGAATTGGAACTGAAGGAGAGATAGCGGGGGAAGTCATTGTACAATGATTCAAACAAGAAAAGTTTTTTTTTTATGTAAGCAAGAAAAAGAATTGTTGGTGTATTTGTATTTGTATTGTTATGGTTTGAATGTTGGGTTTGTTTGTGTTTGTGTTTGTGTTTGTGATATGTGATTCTTTGTTTTGGAAAACCAATAAATTCTCTTTAAAAAAAAAAAAGAAATCATTAGTAAGCTCATGCAAAAAGAAAAAAAAAAGGAGTGGTGGTTGGCTATGCAGATTTCTTTTTGAAAGCATTACAGAAATCAGTGGACAAAATCTCTGGGCCCGGGGCATTTACACATTGCATATCCTTAATTGTATTAAACACTTCAGAGCCATCTGATTGTCTCACAGCTCCACCATCTGCTCTAGAAATTTATGCAAGCTGTACTTGACAAGAGTTGCAAGCACAGGCCCTTCGGCTGTTCTGGAATGGGAAGGGTTTTGCTGAAGATGGGATGTGGGTCGAGAGAAACAGATGGCTTTTGGAACTCGTTGTTGTTGTTTAGTCGTTTAGTCATGTCCGACTCTTCGTGACCCCATTGACCAGAGCACGCCACTGCCAGGCACTCCTGTCTTCCACTGCCTCCCGCAGTTTGGTCAGACTCATGTTGGTAGCTTCGAGAACACTGTCCAACCATCTCGTCCTCTGTCGTCCCCTTCTCCTTGTGCCCTCCATCTTTCCCAACATCAGGGTCTTTTCCAGGGAGTCTTCTCTTCTCATGAGGTGGCCAAAGTACTGGAGCCTCAGCTTCAGGATCTGTCCTTCCAGTGAGCACTCAGGGCTGATTTCTTTAAGAATGGATAGGTTTGATCTTCTTGCAGTCCATGGGACTCTCAAGAGTCTCCTCCAGCACCATAATTCAAAAGCATCAATTCTTCGGCGATCAGTCTTCTTTATGGTCCAGCTCTCACTTCCATACATTACTACTGGGAAAACCATAGCTTTAACTATACGGACCTTTGTCGGCAAGGTGATGTCTCTGCTTTTTAAGATGCTGTCTAGGTTTGTCATTGCTTTCCTCCCAAGAAGCAGGCGTCTTTTAATTTTGTGACTGCTGTCACCATCTGCAGTGATCATGGAGCCCAAGAAAGTAAAATCTCTCACTGCCTCCATTTCTTCCCCTTCTATTTGCCAGGAGGTGATGGGACCAGTGGCCATGATCTTAGTTTTTTTGATGTTGAGCTTCAGACCATATTTTGTGCTCTCCTCTTCCAGACGAGGGCGGAGGAAGGGGGGTGAGTTCCACCTCGGGTGTCACCACTGAGGGGGGTGACAAAATGCTGGGCGGCACTCACCGCGGGGCCTGTAGCGCGCCTGAGCTACGCATTTCTCCTGGGAGAGACTCGGTGGCTTGGGTGCCTGCAGGCTCCACGCTACCCAAACAGTCCGCCCGCTGCCTCCCCCCCCAGCTGTACGGCGGCTGAGTGGGAGGAGGCAGTCAGACTCCAAAGGCCCTGCGGTGCACCCTGTCCCTATGGGTGGCTTGCACTGCCCCAGGTGCCTGAGCGGCTTCCTCCACCGCTGCTTCCAGATACCCACAGCCAAGTAGCAAATCTGTCTGCATTTTTGTCCTACGGCAGGTGCATCATCAAGAGCCAGTGTGGTGTAGTGGTTAGAGTGTCGGACTAGGACCTGGGAGACCAGGGTTCAAATCCCCACTTGGCCATGAAGCTCACTGTGTATTTTGGGCTAGTCCCTGTCTTCTCTCAGCCTAGCCTACCTCAAAGGGTTGTTGTGGATATCAAATGAGATGAGGGGAACCATGTATGCCACCTTGAGCTCCTCAGACAAAAAGGTGGGATATATAAATGCAATAAGTAATAATAAAATAATACATTCCCAGCAAGTGATATTCAGAGGCAGAACACAGCCATTTTGGCTTGTTCTGTCTCCAATTTAGGTGCAATTTATATCTGCAATATAGGTGTTGCATTAAATAATCTTTAGTGACCTAACCAGATGACTTTTAAGTGATTCACTTTCTATCATATTTAATTAAACATGCATCTCACTAATACCTTCATATAGTAGATTGATACTGAAAAATGTGCAAGGAATTGATTTTATTAAACCAACTGCTATTCACTGTATATTTTATATTGTTCTGGTGGTAAACCAGAACTAAAATATTCTCAAAAAATAGTGCCCTTTCACTTTCAGGTTCAACAGTTAAAATGTGCTCTCATTAATCAAGTAAAGCATTGGTTCATATGTCTACCTATTAAACCAGTGAAAGCTAGCAACCTGGGAATATGGTATGCATTTATATATTTTTAAATGTATTAATCGCCTTTCTGTTGAAACAGCAATAAAAGCCCAGAACAGTATTAAAACAAACACATTAAATGATAGGGAGAGAGTACTTCCACAGAGTTGGTATTGGAGAAATGTGAGGAATGGGATCTCTTGCAAACATGACTTTTCTGTTATAGATAAAAGTTTAATGTGCACAAAATGTTATGTTTGTATGCACTGCATTTGAAAACTTATATAGATGTTTTCAGTTTGGAAAGAGAGGTTTGCATTAGGAGGTTTAACTGCAGCTGATGTGGCAGGAGAGGGTTGAGGTTTCCATTTGAGTGTTTTGGCTACCGGTAATTGGTGACTCTTCCTCAGAAACCTGATCAGCAATCTCTCTCAGTAGGAGATGAAGCCAGTGAGAGCCAGGGATTCAGCTCAGTGTTGTTGAACAAGCAAGTTGCTTGCATAGAGCTCTCTCTGGGATCAGAGAGAGAATAGTTCTTAGACTGTATTAAGGACTTAAAGAAGACTGGATCACATTGTTAGTTTGTTTAAGAGCAATGTATTAATTTGTAATTTGCAACGTTTATTTTGTAAATAGTTTAAGGCAGTTTGCAGTTTTTTTGTTTTTTTTAAAAGGAGCTCTTTCTTGTGGTGGAGATTTTATTCATTTCTACTCTGCACAAGGTCCAGACTCCACTTGCAACAAGTCAATCCCCCCCCCCACCCAGCCTAACTGTAGCATGGGAGGGATTTTTGTTGCAATTGTGATGGTTGTGGGGAAAGCTGTAAACTGCCTTCTCCATGCACCACATTCCCACTGAAAACCACCCCACATCTTTAATTAACAAAGGAAAAAAAAACCACCCCACAGTGTTTTTCAACCTTTGGGCAAAGGCACACTTGTTTCATGAAAAAAATCACGAGGCACAACAAAGCCTATATTGAAAAAACATTTTTCATTTTTCCCACGGCACACCAGGCAACATCTCGCGGCAACAGTGTGCCGCAAAGTGGTTGAAAAACAAGCTACACAATGAGTGCCATGTATACTTAGGCCAGAGCTTTCCAAACTTTTCATGTCGGTGACACACTTTTAGACATGCATCATTTCACAACACAGTTTTACTAGCAAACCGGATGTTAATCCGATCCCTTTCCAGCCCCAGGAGGAGCACAGGGAACATTGGCATGACATACTTACACAGTGCAGCCAACACACTGATGTGTCGCGACACACAGTTTGGAAAGCTTTGACTTAGGCCATGGGTAGGCAAACTAAGGCCCGGAGGATGGACCCAGCCCAATCGCCTTCTAAATCCGGCCCGTGGACAGTCTGGGAATTAGCATGTTTTTACATGAGTAGAATGTGTCCTTTTATTTAAAATGCATCTCTGGGTTATTTGTGGGGCATAGGAATTCGTTCTTTTTTCTTTCTTTTTCAAAATATAGTCCGGCCCACCACATGGTCTGAGGGATGGTGGACCGGCCCACGGCTGAAAAAGTTTGCTGACCCCTGACTTAGGTCCTGAAAGGAAGTATTTCTTCACACAGCCCACAGCTCAAGTATGACACTCGCTTCCACAGAAGGCAGTGATGGCCAGCAACTTTCAATAATTTAATAGAGGATTAGACAAATTCATGGAGGAGTTGACAAAGCTATCGGGAACTACTACCTGTTATGACTATGTTCTACTGCCACTGTCGGAGTTATTATGTCTCCAAACACCAGTTGCTGGAAACTGTAGGAGAGGAAAGTGCTCTTGTGCTCGGGTCCTGCTTGCAAGTTTCCCGCAGGCATCTGGTTGGTTGTAGTGAGAACAGGATGCTGGACTAGATGGGCCCTTGGCCTTACGTTCCTATGTTCTTAGGAAGGCCAAGACAAATTGCTGGGTTCAGACAGGGTGCACGAACTGCCTCTTGTTTAAGTGTGTGTCTATGAGTGGAGGTTGTGACTGGCCTCTGTGACAATGGGTCCAGATGAGGCATCTGCCAACAAGAAAACACACCCATGAGCTATCATGGAACTCTGCCCATCTTTTCCAGTGAGAAAATTAGAGTCACAAATGATGCTCCTTCATGTGTGCAGCAAACCTGGCCCAGTTATCTTCTCTTACCCTTGTGCAGAGGAGAGCTAGTGTGGTGTAGTGGTTAAGAGTGGTAGACTTCTAATCTGGTGAACCAGATTCGTGTCTCTGCTCCTCCACATGCAGCTGCTGGGTGACCTTGGGCTAGTCACACTTCTCTGAAGTCTCTCAGCCCCACTCACCTCACAGAGTGTTTGTTGTGGGGAGGAAGGGAAAGGAGAATGTTAGCCGCTTTGAGACTCCTTTGGGTAGTGATAAAGCGGGATATCAAATCCAAACTCCCTCCTCCTCCTCCTCCTCCTCCTCCTCCTCCTCCTCTTCTTCTTCTTCCATGTGCATTGGTACACATGCAGGAGCCCTTTCAAGGGGCACTCAAACATACAAATGGCTGGAGAATGTTCTTTGAACATTTGTGGGGGTGGGAATTCAGGAACTAACCCCCCTCTAGTGACACCTGCCTGCCCAGGACAGGAGCAGAAACACTCCAAAGGCATGTTTTTATTGGCTGGGCCAATCAGCTGTCAAGCTGTCCTGTATTCTCCAAGCTGCTTTGTGGACGCTTTCTCAGCAGATGGTTGGGCCGGGTGACTGATCGGGGTAGTAAAGTCTTGAAGACATTTACAGGTTTATATTAAGCTGCATTAAAACAGATTGCCCTATAAAAAGTGACACCGCAAACATAAATAAAATGCAACCCCTACTCCTCTTGGCACGGCAAACTGAAACATGCCTAATATGCAACATGGAGAAAACAGGCTTGGATATGCAGGTTCCAAGCTGGTAGTGTGAAGTTCTAAGGGAGAAGTCCAGAGACTAGGGGCAAAGGATGGGTGTTCTCATTATTGCAGCACCACCCTCTGTTTATGTATCAGGAAAGCGGCAGTTATCCCACCCCCAGCATACCTGGAGACACTGGTATAAATTTATGTGCTCAGTCATAGGAAAAGAGAAAGCTGCTTTATACTAAACAAGTTGGTCCATCTATAATTTTATTGGCCCATCTATAAATTTATTAATTAACCCATTGATCAATCAATCAAATGTATATATTAATTAAATATATATACTGCCCTTCATCCGAGGACCACAGGAATGGTTTCCAATATAAAAACACAAAAAATTCACCACAGACAAAAAAATACCCTTCCTCACAGTATGATCTACCTTGATGGGCAACTGAGATGCCAAGCTCTTCCTATAACCCACCTGGCTCTTATTCTGCCTTCTCCTGACAAGCTGATTTTGCTGGTTAATCAGGTTGTGCACTTCCTCAGGACTCTGCAAGCAATTAAACCAAATTCACTTCTGTTTAATTTCTTAGCATATGCTATGCTGTTATTTGCAGGGGGTTGGAGGGAAAACAAGCACCTTCTCTGTTGTGTTAATTTTGTGCTATGTTCTGCCTCTACCATAACTTTCTTTGCTTTGCTTTCTGGGATCTTCCCCCCTCTTTCGTTTGAGCTGATTAACCAAGAAGGGTTGTACGCACAACACCAATATCACAACATCAGCTTCTCACTGGGTTGCAACAAGACCTGCATTTGACATTTCAGATTTAATTGGCTACAAAACTGGCCATCCAGTCATTACTGAGGACACTGAAGTACTAGGGAGTTAGTCCCATTGAACACAGTGGTTTTTATTTAAACGCATAGAAGACTGTGCTTTTGGTCCTTATACAGGTATGTATCAGCAGTTAATGTTTAAAAAGGCGACTGCTTTCCTAGTTTTTCAAATCACTAGATGCAGATCTTGCTAGATGTTAATTCTTCAGCTATGAGACCACCAGGTGTATAGCAATGAAAAGAGCAATAAGCAATAATAGTGAGTGTATATATATATATATATATATATATATATATATATATATATATATATTATATATGTGTGTGTGTGTGTGTAATTTAGCAGTGCAGCCAGATTTCGTGTCCAAATGAATTTTATTTGGTCCCTGTAGCCTTATCGAATTTAATCAAGGTTTGGCCAAAGATCTGGCAGCAATTTTAGTTGGAAAAGCAAGAGAAAGGAAATAGTTGATAGCTGACTTAGGATTTTTCCTCAGAACTAAATTTCTCCTGCAAATGTTGTTGTTGTTCAGTCGTGTCCGACTCTTCGTGACCCCATGGACCAGAGCATGCCAGGCACGCCTGCAAGTGTGCTCAGTTCCAAAAATGTATGCAGCTTCACAAACCGCGACATTGTATTAGTGCTCAAAGCAGATATACTGACCCAGGTGTTTAGCATGAGGATGGATGCTGATCTGTAAAATAGGTGAGACAGATGTTGCTCCATACTGATTGGCTTCGACAGAATTGCTCTATGTGGTTATAGATCACGGGTGGTGGTCACTTCCTCCTAAGGAACCCACTACTTCTCCTTATTGATCAGTTCTTCCCTGTTAGTGAGGATAAGTAAGTCGGGCTAGAGACATTTTGGCACCTAAGGTGAACCACAAAATGGTGCCCCTTCCTTGCCAGGTAAGAAGGGATGAATGAAGATCTACATGAGGAACAAAGGGGTAATAAAGATCTGCATCAGGATCTTCTTCCACTGTGGATCCTGCTGCCTGAGGCAGTCACTTCATTTTACCTTATGGGTGGGCCAGCCCGGAGGATGGTTTAACCAACTGAAGTTTACTCAGAATAGGCCAGTTAAAATCATTAGTAGGATTGGAATATAGAAGACCAGGCATAGGCAAACTCCAGCCCTCCAGATATTTGGGACTACAATTCCCATCATCCCTGACCACTGGTCCTGTTAGCTAGGGATGATGGGAATTGTAGTCCCAAACACCTGGAGGGCCGGAGTTTGACTATGCCTGCAATAGACCCTTGGGTTACGTTACTCTTGAGTATTGTAAACTTTGGGTTGCAAAAGTGGCAAACACGGAAGTATTTTCGCCGCTTGTGCATGCACAGAAGCAGTGCCTCTGGATATGAATTTTTTGGGGTGTGCGCGGACCCCCAGAATGAATTAAATTCGTATCCAGAGGGTCCACTGTATCATTTGTAGTTTAAGGGTGGATTCTAGATACAATGGAGATGTAAAAGATTTGGACTATCACAAAAGATGCAGAAGGAAATGATAATGTGGGTCACAAAGGGGAGGATGGAAGTCCAGGAGATTCCTTGGAATCTTGTTTTTATGATTCATGTTAAATCTTTGCTTTTATTATTTATGTTTATGTTATGTATATCTCTGTAAAATTTTAATTTGAAAAACCAAATAAAGAAATTTATATTAAAAACAAAGCAGAACAGGCCTATCAAAATTAATGACCCTAACGTAGGCAGGGCTGGACGGAGCCAGTGCCCAGAGAGAATGAAGAACAGGGGCGTTCCGAGGGGAGTGGTCTGCTCTGGATGCCATTCCAAACGGGGAGGGGGGGAGACAAAATGCCGACCCTCTATCGGCAGCACCCCCAGGGTGCACGCCATTTGATGTGTACCCCCCGGGCAGTGCGGCACACCCCCAGGATGTGTGCCGCTCTGGGTACCAGAGCAGGTTACTTCGCCTCTGCTTCTTAGAACCTATTCCCACATTGTCCTGAAATAGGTGCCTTCTCTTTTAGGAAAAGAAACTGAAAACTGCCTGAAGGAGACTGAAGGCCCCCCAAAAAGTTCTGGGGTGAGGGCAGCTTCAGGGAGTAAGTGTTGCGGAAATGCAAAGGGAAGAAAGGGGATGTTAAACCCCTCAGGTGAGTCTTTTCTGTGCTTCTGCGACATGTCCTTGGAGAACCCTAACTCATGCACTCGTCCACAGTAGGTAAAAGAAGACTTTGTCAGGGTGATTATAATGACTTTGAAAAATCCGCCCTGAAGCAAAGGACTCTTAATTGGGTAGAGCCATGCCAGATGGGTAGAGTTTGGGGACTACCAATTGTGAGAGGGATTGGAAGCTCCTTCTGGGGGTCCACTGAATTTCAGAGGGTGGAGGCACTCACTGATGGGTCTCCAAGGACGCCCTCTGTGAACAGGCAGATCCATGCAGAAACAGGCCCTTTAATCTGTGCAGTTTTTAAGAGCAAAAAATTCCACCGTGCCTACTGCATATAATCATTTTTAAAATCTTGCCGTCAACCCAATTATTCCCACTAGCAAAAGTTATGAAAAAATGCCTTCCATTATAAAGGCATTAGAGCAGACAATCATATGGCACGATCTGGAAACAGAAAGCATTCTCATTTTCTTAACATTACTCTGTTGGCAACAGTTGCAGCATTAAAACAAAACGCAAAGGAATACTTAGGGATGCAAACTATAATTCAGAAGGACAGGTTTGCGAAAGTTGACAGTAGCTGTGTAGTACATCTGAGTGGCACGTAATTCAATATATGTGGGTGTATACAAATCTGAGTGAGGACTTGAACTCGGCTCTTGCTGATCCTAGGTAGCCACACTGCTAGCCACCATATGATGCTAGCATTCAGTATCACAGAATCAAAAGGTATATTGTCAGCCCCTCCCCTTTTAGCCTAACTGGCCTGCAAATCTGCAAAGTGGTGTCAGGAGGGAGCAATTTGCAGCGGGAGAAATGCTGCAAAAATAAGAGTTCCTTTCTTTCTGCAGCTCTCCCTCACAACAATTCCCCCCCCCCAGCTAGAGTTCTGGACCCATGTTTCTCAAAGAAGAACTTGCATACCCTCCAACAATCCTCCAATGAAAATAGGGACATCCCATTCCATAGTGATATTTTTCCTATTTATACCTCACACATCTTACTGACTGGGTTACCCCAGTCACTGTGGGCAGCTTCCAACATATATAAAAACATAATAAAACATTAAACATTAAAAAACCTTCCCTATACAGAATTGCCTTCGGATGGCTTGGGGGTCTGATAACTCCATATCCTCCAATATTTCTCCGATGAAAACAGGGATTTCCTATGGAAAAGCGGGACATTCGGAATCAAATCAGAAACTGGGACAGCTTCTGTAAATTAGCGACACCCCTGGAAAACAGGGACACTTGGAGGGTCTGAACTTGGTTGCTTGATGTTAATTCCCAGGTCTCCGTTCTGATCTCTGTTGCAGCTCTGAGCTGTTTCTGCTGCGGTACCCTCTCACAGCCCAACCAACTGCCTCTTAAAGCTCTTTTGTATATTACGTCAGACACACCTGAATGTCAGCCTTCAGTACCAGGGGCGTACCGGGGGGGGGGGCAAGCCATGGTCGTTCAGGTTGTGACATTTCAGCACAGAAAGGCGAATGAAACCAAAATTTTAGGAAAATTATATATAATTATAGCAGTGCTTTATTACGGTAGTTATTACAATTATTTGCTTGAATTTTTTTTTTAATTTTTATTCTAGTTACATGCCAACTCCCAAGAGACTGTGATCTACTTTCAGCAGTGATCTACCCCCGTTTTTTGGGGTTCAGCTCAAAGTTGTTGACCTTTTTTGGGGATGAGGAATGCCCCGTTTTTTAGGGGTTCGGTTCGTTTTTAGATTACTGACCACATTATGTAAACAGCAAACAAAAACAGCTTCAAAAAACAGAAAAACTTTCCCCCCAAACAGAAAGCCCCAAATGGCTGAAAAACTCAGTTTCCCAGGATCCTCAGCCCTCGCAAAGGAACTACTCACCATGCAAGGGAACTCAGTTTCCAAAGCTCCCTTGCAACGATCAGCCGGCGCAACACACACACACAACACACACACACACACACACACACACACACAGTGTCGGCCAAGAGCTCAATTGTTATTGAGATTTTGGGAGGGGGAGAAAGACCAGTAGTTGAGCTTTTTTAGGAGGAGAGCTTTTTTTCCCTTTTAGGCTGCCGATAACCATTTAATTATTATTTTTTTTGCTTCTGGGCAGCTCCCCCCTGCCCCCCAGGCACGCCCATGTTCAGTACTGTGAAAAATGGCCCAATTTTGTCCGGAGAGCTGAGCAAAAATGGTCTCCCATAAATCGCCATCCTATTGGTGAGCGGTGAAATTGGGCAGCTGGCATTTCCTCAGATATTCTCCGTACCTGTGTATGGGCAGCTGTGGTGGCCAATGGGATGGGGTACTGCCACAGAATTGGCCTTCTGGGTGCGGTGGTGTCACTGCCACTTGCTAGGATGTTGTGGGACAAGTACTTTGGTGGAACCAACCTGACACTCTCACTGGTGGGCCTAAGCCACCCCAACTTTGCTCCCACCCTGCCCTGCCCCTGTCTTGTCCCCATAAGTAACAGCAATGTCACGTCAGTGATATCGCACTGTGCCAATTCCTCCTGGGGTATGAATTCTTCAACAGACCCCAAAAAGAACAATTCCAAGGAACTTCTCTACTGAGAAATTTTGGCTCAGTTTAATACCTGATGAAACCATGGGCTTGGAGGAGGACTGGAATGTGTAGGAGCCAAGCCCTGATGCTTCCTTCAGCAATATTCAAATATATTGCTGTGCACGCACGGTCGTGCCCCAAATTCACCACCTTATTGACAGGTGGCAAAATTGGCACTGTGCGTGTGCATTGCTAAATATTCTCCAAGCCCGCCTCTGCAAATTCTCTTAACAGTTCAGGGGGTGCACAAGAAATAAAATTCTTGGTTAATTTCTTGGAAATATTTTTTCTGATTTATTTATTTTTTTGGCTCAGCTCTAGTTTAAGAGCAAATGTCTCCCGAAACAGCCTTAGAAAACAGCCTATAGAGACAACCTGCTTTGTGTGCGCTGACCTTTACTCCTGTTGATTTCCTTCCTACTACAAGTGACATTTTCGGAGAAAAACCAGTGATGCAGACTGAGAAACCCATAAAATAGATTTCCATGAGGACGAATGGCATGGTCGCAGCTTACTTTTCTTTCTTTTCTGAGCTGTCGCCAAAATCCCAGTTGACCTCTACACTTCCATACAACCACTCAAAGTACGTGTGGGGTTGGGGGAGAGGGAGTTGGCCAAGGGGCATAAGAGACTGGGCATCGAAAACAGTAACAACTGATAAGGTGAAACAGGTTTTCATCTTCTGCCCAGTTGATGGGCAGGGGGTCAATCCTCCCAGGTGCCGCTTTGCCAGTGCATTCCCTGTGGGAAAGAGCAAGATATCGGGTCAACTGATAAAAAAATATATTGAGAAATATGAGTTAAGGCTTTCCTAATAGAAAAGGGTCCTCAAGCTCAGGTGGCACAGTGGGTCTGACTGCTAACCAGAAGGTTGGTGGTTTGAGCCCACCCGGGGACAGCTGTGGACAGGATCCCTGCATTTCAAAGGGGGTTGGACTAGATGACCCTCTGGGTCCCTTCCAACTCTCTGGTTCTATGATACTCAAAAGAAACGGCAATATGTTGTGGTAGTTTTGCCACCTGCTGCAGGCATTTTCATGGCTGGCCAGAAGAGGGAGCACATGTTCCATCCTGTCCTTTTCTTTGATTATTATGACTGCTGCTGTCTGAGCACTTCTGCAATCATTAGGCCTACCAGTGCTTTTTTTCTAGAAAAACGGTGCCGGTACTCACCATGAAGTTGTTAACAGTAAGTGCCACATTTTTAACCCCCCCCCAAGGGGTGCTGGTACTGCGTATCCTTGAGTACCCCCTGAAAAAAGAGCACTAATCTTTAGCATGCCGATCGCACAAAAGGTATTTCAGGGGTTACATCATTCCCAGTTTAGAGGTGGGAAATTAAGGGAAAGGTTGCTGTTACTACCTTTGTCTTGTTCTTAAATTATGCTGTTGGGTTAGACTTGCTGGCTCTCAATGGAAGTTCTTGGAAGGGCTGTGTTAGAATACATGATTGCCTTGCATGCAAAAGGTTCCAGACTCAATCCCTGGCATCTCCAGGCAAGACACCTTTCTGAAACTTCAAGGAGCAGCTGCCAGTCAGAGTAGACAATATTGAGCTAGATGGATCAATGGTCTGACTTGGCATAAGGAAACCTCTTCTGTTCCTACCAATAAGGATCCATTTGCGTTCATCAGCCTGCTGGCTGCTCAGGAACCATGAGAGAAACCAAACTCATCAAATTGTTGCAGGCTTTTAGTGATGCTGGGGTGTGAGATGAGCATTATTCTGTTGACTGACGGTGTCTGTAGAATCTTGAGATTTCCTGCTAATATATATTTTTAAACACCCCCTCATATTACCATCAAAAAGCCCAAAGCAAAACAAAAGACTTAATTAAAGAAAATATGAAAACTGATTTTATGTAGCTTCAGGTAACAAGATCAGGATCAAGCAATGCAATCCCCAAAATATAATACAGCGCTGTAACACAGAGGAAGAGTGAAGGTTTGCTGTTGTTTGTGTATCTGAAGAAGTGTGCATGCACACGAAAGCTCATACCAAGAACAAACTCAGTTGGTCTCTAAGGTGCTACTGGAAAGAATTTTTGATTCTGTTTTGACTATGGCAGACCAACACGGCTACCCACCTGTATTTGAAAGGAAAGTCAGATTGTGTCCCACCAAGTGATTTACAGTGGAAACATTACATGAGGTGACAATCAGTACTTGAGATTCAGATATCTGATAAGGCCAACAAATTCCAGTTGCCAGGATGTGAAGTGTTGGAAATGTAGACTTCACGTTTGTCCACAGCAAAAATTTATCTCACCGTACAGAGGGATTGGCATTCATTGGCACTGAATGGAGGGCAACTGCTGGTCACTGCAATGTGGCCAAAATTTGCATTTGCCTTTCTTGGGGAAAAAAAGTTTGTAATTCTCTGCTGCCTTTATGGATGGGGCAACATGTTCTGAGGAGTGCGCCAGCCTGGAAAATAAACAGAGGTTCTGGCAATGGTGGTGGGTGTCCATTGGAATTGGTAGGGTGTAATGCAGGAGGTCAACAGTAGGTGGAGCCAGGGCCAATGATAAGCAAATCTTGTTCAAGTTTTGTCTCCATCCTCCTCCCTGCTGAGTTCTTCAAGAGTTCCTCTGAGACCAGGGAGGAGGAAGCTGCCAGCCAGGGGTGACCTCTGGAGTTAGGCAGGTGGTGGTTGGCTGAGGGCAGACAGAGGTTGGTGGGACCCAACACCCTAGTAGATTGGGCTATCCTGGGTTCTGGGAATGCACAAATCAGCAAAGAGTTATGGAACATGTCATTTCCTGGGGGTCTGATTTCCCTACTGAATACTGAGGAACCCTTGGAAACTACAGTGACCCTGGTACACAGGAGGCTGCTTTTGGTTTTCTAGGGACCAGGAAGGGATGGGTGCCTTGCAGAGGGGAATCCTGGTCAGTCACCACTGCAACATTGCAGTATGTAACATTTGGGCAAAGAGAAGCCAGTGGCAGAGTCAGCCTCGAAAACTGATGCTTCGAAAGGGAGATATTGGCCCAGAAGTAACCTGGTTCCCATCACACTCCCAAGGAAGGTGTCAAGAGCATGGTGGGTTTCCAAGAATTAGGCTCAGAATTTCTTTTGGATGTATTTTCTGATTTTTTAAAAAATTAACGTTGTGTGGGAATTATGGAAAGCCCAATTCTAGTTTGAGTAGAGGAAGTGTTACCCATGATTACTGACTAAAGGTAAAGGGACCCCTGACCATTAGGTCCAGTCGTGAACGACTCTGAGGTTGCGGCGCTCATCTCGCTTTACTGGCCGAGGGAGCCAGTGTGCAGCTTCTGGGTCATGTGGCCAGCATGACTAAGCTGCTTCTGGCGAAACAAAGCAGCACACGGAAACACCGTTTACCTTCCCGCCAGAGCGGTCCCTATTTATCTACTTGCACTTTGACGTGCTTTCGAACTGCTAGGTGGGCAGGAGCTGGGACCGAGCAACGGGAGCTCACCCCGTCACAGGGATTTGAACCGCCGACCTTCTGATCGGCAAGCCCTAGGCTCAATGGTTTAACTCACAGCACCACCCGCGTCCTTGATTACTGACTAGCCAACCTTAAAAGAAAGAATTTGGTCAAGTGATCTCCAGAGAACTAGAATAAATGTAAGTATTGCAGGCCTAAAGGTATGTCCAGACAGCTCTAATTGCAAACTGCATAGTATTGTTTCAAGTGCTCCCAGTCTCCTCAGCTCAGTTCGGATCCTACAGCTGCATTTCCCTGTGTTCATTCCTGCCAGTCCACCAAACTGATGGGACCCAGGGCTATGCCTTTGGTTCTCATTACTGGTTTGTAGGGGTGACTGCAAGGACCACATTCCTGGTGGTTTCTTCTTCCAGTGTGAAACCAATGTCTGGACCGATTGTCTGTTTGAAATCATTCCTCTGTAGTACCAAGGAAAGCATGGAAGTTAAAAGAAATGGCAGATTGAAACTAAATGCAAGACCACAAACACAAATATCAGATATGATGTCATTAGAGGGCCGGGATAGCTCAGTTGGTAGAGCGTGAGATTCTTAATCTCAGGGTTGTGGGTTCAAGCCCTATGTTGGGCAAAAGATTCTTGCATTGCAGGGGGTTGGACTAGATGACCCTTGTGGTCCCTTCCAACTCTATTCCAGAGCATTATTATTTATTATCTCCTTGATCTTACAGAGAACAATTCATGAGAATCTGGGCCATTGTTATTATTATCATTATTAATTAAATTTCTATTCTGCACTTCACCCATAGATTACAGGGCAGTTTACAACATAAAAAGGTAAAGGGACCCCTGACCATTAGGTCCAGTCGTGTCCGACTCTGGGGTTGCGGCGCTCATCTTGCTTTACTGGCCGAGGGAGCCGGCGTACAGCTTCCGGGTTATGACAAAGCCGCTTCTGGTGAACCAGAGCAGTGCACGGAAACGCTGTTTACCTATTTATCTACTTGCACTTTGACGTGCTTTTGAACTGCTAGGTGGGCAGGAGCTGGGACTGAGCAACGGCAACATAAAACCACACAAATACCACCACAACAAACAAAAACCATACCCCCCCCACCAACACATGAAGGTCATAGGTTGTTTTGTAAAACTTTTTTATTAACAAAATTTCAATAATACAAATCAATCAATACCATCATACAAATTTCCCCCTCCCCTTCCCCCCCGGGACTTCTCCCAGCTTCCTTAACTGTTTTCTTAATTCACATTCATATTATTTCTGCATATTGTACATTTGTAAATATTGCCCTTCTATTGTTCAAATTCATATTCTGCCAATAAAGTTTGTGTATGTTTATTCAAATTGTTTAATTGGCCAAAGGCCTGGGATAAGAGGAAAATTTTTGCCTGGTGCCTAAATATAGGTAATTAAGATGCCAGATGAGCCTGACATTACAATGGTACCTTGGGTTAAGTACGCTTCAGGTTAAGTACGCTTCAGGTTGAGAACTCCGCTTAAGAACAGAAATCGTGCTCTGGCGGCGCAGCGGCAGCGGGAAGCCCCATTAGCTAAAGTGGTGCTTCAGGTTAAGAACAGTTTCAGGTTAAGAACGGACCTCCGGAACGAATTACTTAACCCGAGGTACCACTGTACTTTTTTTCCAGATACAGAACAGCTGATTCATATGTCTTTTGGGCCACATTCTAAGGGATTTCTTTGTGGTGGCCCCGAGGTTGTAGAAAGCTCTCCCTTCCAAGGCGTGTCTTGTGTTATCATTGTATGCTTTTCAGTCATAGGTCAAAATGTACCTCTTTGCCTTTGGCTGAGTGGGTTCCCTCTTGATGCATTGCTCTTTTGTTTTGTCAGCTTCGTTATTGGTTTAATTTTGTGGTTTAATGTTACAATTTTATCAGAATTTGCATTTGTTTTAACTGTGATATTTTTGTAACACATCCTGGTACCATTTGCTGAAGGGCAGCTTATTACTATGAGTACATAAGTAACAAGGAAAGGTGCATGGGCTGATTTTTGATGTGCAAATATGTCTATTTAATTGAGTTTTATTATGCAGCTAATTCAAATATATATTTAGAAAGAAACACAGTCCTTTTTAGGTGTGTGGTAAGAATTTACTTCTACACCACTTGTTCTTACCCAGGTGAGGGAACACCTTTAAATAAAACACAGAACCAAGAGAGTAACAACAATCTCAGCGTGCTTCTACGAGATGTAACATTGCTGATCTAACAAAATGAGTATCTTTGATGTCCTGGCCTTTGTTTGAGGTCACAATCAATGAGCTGGCTCAGCAGACAATTAATGTTGCTGTAATAGCAAAACACACCATATTCAACGTTTTCTCCTGTCCGTAGGTTTGATGCATCTGTTAGGGATCCTCAAAACTATTTCATTCATTTGTTGAGAATTTCATCGCAGTCAGCAGCTATTTCTTATGTACCAACCTTGATTACTCCTTTGTTTTTGTTTAATTCTCTTTCTGTTCAACACAACACAAGCACATTAACACATGCTATTACAATGTCTCAATAAAGAACAGGACTGTAACTCATCGGTTAGGCATAAGTGTGAATGTCAACAATATCTTTATTGTTCTGGTCATAAAGCCATTCTCTTTATGTTTTGCGTTTGCTTAAATCTGAGTTTACCAAGTTTAAGCATCCTTTAGGTTTGTCAGTTTGATTGGATGGCTCCCGAGGCAACAGGAGACAAGAAGACAATGTTTTAAACGAGAGACGAAAGGAAAATGTGTCAAAATTGCACAGTTAGGATTTTGATATCAGGGTTCGATGTCAGCATGTGATGTTTGAATTTGGCACTGAAATTTAATATCAGAACGGGTAACAGCACGCAGGTCCAGGCAAGCTGTTTAATGGCATGGGGGAAGCCCCCCCCACTCTGTTAAATGCAGGGGCGGAGGAAGGGGGTGGGGGCGTCCCGTCCCGGGTTTCATCACTGAGGGGGGTGACATTCGGCGTGCCGCCCGCGACTCCCAAGCCTACCCCAAGCCTTAGGGGGAAGGGGCAGAGCTGTGCCACCTTGCCAGTGGCCTTCCCCCTTCGTTTTGACAGCTTGGGGAAGGTTTGGGAGTTGCGGGTGGGCAGCGCGCCATTGCCCCCTGCTCCTGGAGGGCTTCCTGGGGAGGGGGAAGCCTCACCTGAGCTGTCAAAAGGAAGAGGGAAAGGAGGAAGGCTGCCCGCCCAGGAAGTAGCCCACCATGGGTGGCTCGCTCCACCCCCCATGGATGGCCTGCTCCGCCCCCAGGCGTCTCGCCCCCTGGGATGCTCACTGTGGGCAGCGTCCCCTGAGCGTCTCACCCCGCCCCCTGGGATGCTTGCCCCGCCCCCATGGCCCCACCCCCTGGGTGCACAGCATGTGTGCCCCTTTGGGTGCCGGAGCAGCTAGCTCCGCCTCTGGTTAAATGTACCTGCAGTGAGGTTTAACTGAGGCCCTTCACACGGTGGTTTAGCAAGCTGCTTTGTGAAGCACCCCCCTTTTTGAAGGGGGGTGGGGCTTGGGTCAAGCTGTGGTGGGATAAGTGGGGGTGAGGTGTAAAGGGAGGGGGCTGGTCAGGTGTGGAGGAAGGGCAAAGGGGTAAATGGGATTGGGGAATGGAGCAAGCAGTGTCAGCAGTCCGTACTCTTAAGAGAAACATAAAATGTACTAAATTCTTTTGCAAGTCGTCTGTCAGATACTGTTAAATTTGACCTGCTACTTGTCATATATTATCATACTGCCGTCTATCATTCATGCTTTAATTTGAGCCCTCAGTTGTGTCCCTAGGATACTGTACCTTTTTAGCCATCATGTTTACCTTCATGTATTCACAGCCCATAGATCAGATTTTCTGATGGAGGCAAATTCCCAGAGGCTTCAGCCCGTCGCAAAGTGCACCACCCAGCCTTCATAAATATGCATAAATGTCAGGAAATTGACAAAATAAAAGCCATTCAATTAAACTAACCAAAATAACTTGTGCCGATGATGTTGGTGGTGAGAGGCTAGATATTGTCCTCTTTGGTGGAGCAAGAAAAGTTGTCAGCAACTTTGACGCTCAGCGAAGGTGTAAAAACTTTTAACACAAAGCAAAACATTACTGATTTCATTTTTTTTACATCTGCATTCTTTTTTCATTAATAATTTGTTCAGGGGAATTTGGGAAATGATAAATTTATTGAATCAATTCTAGATAGAAGATGGGGAGGTGTGTGTGTGTGTGTGTGTGTGTGTGTGTGTTATTTTTCCTATCTTGGTTGCCATGTTAAGTTGGTTCTCAGAGAGAGAGACACTGAAAAACAACCTGAAAACGGGAGGATTGTGTTGAACATAACTTCCTTCCTTCCTGGAGTGAGTTATCTGAATGTTATGGCTGCTGGCACTTTGGACTGTTTTTTTAAACTCTCAGGATAATAAAACATCTTATCATTCTGGAGCCTGGGAAGAAGCTGAAGGACACATCTTATTTTGATGAATCACCATAAAAAAAGATTGGCAGTGTGGAAGAACTATTAATAATGGCCTTTTGCTAGATGAAGGCCAACTTTTTCTTGCAATGTCTGGGCGCTTAGTGACAGAGCTGTTTGTGTTAAAAGTCCAGATTGAAAATTTTCACTCTTAGATTGCTAGGCCTGGCGCTTTCCCCCAGTGCAGTCTGGAAAGCTAGAAGGCATATTAGCACTCAGTACACACCCCGCGTACACAGATAGAACGCAGCCAACTATAAAATCTGCTTTGCCAAGAGCTCCTTTCAACATATGAAATTTGAGAATTAATTTTTACTGATCTTGACAGATTCCACAGCTCCCCCACCCACACATGAAGGGAATGGGTGGCATATAATGACAGCTGGGTGCTGTAGGTATAACAAGGTGGCATACGTGGTTCCCCTCATCTCATTTAATCTCCAAACAATCTTGTGAAGTACCGGTAGGTTAGGCTGAGAGAAGACCGTGACTGGCCCAAGGTCACCCAGTGAGCTTTATGGTCGGGTGCAGATTTGAACCCAGGTCCTAGTCGGACGCTTTAATCACTACACCACCCTAGTTCTTGATGTGGGCAGACTTGCTACTTGGATGCAGGCATCTGGAAGTATTGTAGGAAATCCTAGAACCAGGCACAACTAAATGTAGTTCAGAAATTGGAATGCTTACATTTTATCTTGATCCCCTTGGAGGATCATGTCAGGATTTTTTCATACGTTAGCAATGCTGGGCTGTTGTCACTGCATGAAGCGCAGAGGATTTTTATGATTCTTAATATCTTTTAGCTAGCATGCCAGAGAGAATCAGGAACTGCTCCACTTGTACATTCCAACGCACAAGGTGATATGCTAATTAGGATTTTATGAGTGCCAGACTGACGTCACCAATAGGCTGAATTAAAAGAACAGCAGAGGCTAAAGCACTTTTCTGCTCTTGAGCTAGTATTGATGCAACCTTGTTCTGTTGTTGCTGGTTTTGAGGGGAGAGGGAGGGAAACATTTTAATTTTCTGTATGACTGCCTTTGTTCGCTGTAGAATTAAATTATTACCCTGGTGCATTACTCTGAGAATTGAGTTCTTTGGGGAGGCAGAGGAGCAACAAGGAACCTTGAGCACTTATTTGACAGCATCACAAGTTTAAAACCTACAAAACCTATCACACCGTAGGTTTTAGAGGAAGGACTATTCCCAGTCAATGGCCTGATGTGACCCATTAAGGCTTTGGGCAAATCGTCATAGAGATCTGCAAAGCTGCCTGGCAAAAACAGGGTGATCAATTTAACTTTTGTTCAGCAGTGGGGCTGGTTTGGAAGCACTTTTGCTGCATTGAGTACAAATGGTTCCCTCCCCCTTTTCAGGTCAAATTCTAAATAATAATAATAACATTTACAAGTTTGTAGGGGGGGGCATCTGTGAACAGTGCTGATTGGCTAGTGCCCATGTTATCACCAGCCCAGCTGCACACGCTAATTCCAAGAGCAGCTATGCAACTTTTAAAAAATGTTACCAGCTTTTTAAAAACAAGACAAATGATAAATGAATATATGTGTATGTGGCACCTTTAAAAAATAAAAGGGTGAACGGCTTACCTGATGCTTGATGGGGAGAAGAAAGACTGATGTCTGACTGATGTTTTAATTTGATTAAATATCTGTCTGCCATGCTGGACCAGAACCAGACTTCAGGGGTCCCTTAGAACAAGGGTGCTGATGGGCCCCCACTGCCCAACACCCTGTCATATAGTCACACATTTTTTCTTACCGCCTTCCACACTGAGACCCTAGACAACATTATCATGGCGGGTGGGTGGTGGTGCCTTTTGAAAGGAAGTTAGTCTTGGTTCCCATCTGCAATGGCTGCCTGCCATAAGTCACCCAGGCTCAGGCCAAGAGAGCTGAGGCATGACATTTCGGGGAAATGAAAATGGTGGGAAACTGCTGTGGATGGGAGGCATGTTTGGCTGCCATTCAGAAGTTGACATTGCTTCGCACCCACCACTCAAACTGTCATCTGGAGGCTCAGCAAGGAAGGCGGCCAGGGGCAACCTAGCTGGGAACCACAGCCAGTGCCTAATCTCGGATGCGGTTTTAGGGTTGCAATAGCTGTTTATATTTGAGAGTCTTCGTTTGGTTTCTGTTTGGTATTGGTTTACTTTCTACATTGGTTTCCTAATGTAAACGGTTTAAGCTGATTTTAATACTGCATTAATATGTTGCTGTAAGAATTCATAATAAGTAAAGAGTGAGAGATGGGTTTGAAACTGCCACAGTCTGGAGATGCCCCACGACACACGGACCATGTTTCATTCTGATGGGAGAACATCAGGTGGCAACCTTAGCAGCACTGTGACACGGACACATACCCTGTAAGTCGTACACCCCACTTTCCCTGAGCATGGCAGTCATTTTGGGCAGTATGACATCATGCAATTTTGCCCCGAGATCTTGCCCCAGATAAAGCACTTTTTTTTTTGAGGCCGTGATCTCACACGGCCCAAAATGCATGTTTTTGGACGCCATGAGATCGCTGCCCTGAAAAAGTGTGTCATTTGGGTTCCGTGATCTTGTGCAGGTCACACGACTCATGCGGGAACACGGATAGGAAGACATGCACCCCGTTTTTGGGAATCAGCATGTTGGAGGGTATGGGATGGACCCTAAGAGAGAAGAGATTTGGCTTCTATTAGCAGGAGGTGTGATGGGCTGCAGCATTCCCTTGCCTTCTTGACAGCTGAGTCGCTACTACTTACTGGGATGGAGATGGGGAAAGGCAAGACTCTGCATCCCATCAACCTCCGCTCTCTCCTGAGCAGCAACAACAACCCTGTCAGGAGGTCAGGTGAGTGTTGCTGTCCCTCTAGCTATCTGCTGCTGCTGACTTCTGTTCCCTATTCTGCTCTGTGACTGTTGGTGTGATCATGGTTAAATTGGTTCTCTGTCCCTCAGCTACAGACATAATTGCTCCACTATGAAAACAGAGGTTAAGTGCTTTACGTGATAAATGTTGCTGCTTTTTACAGGCCTATGAAACAAGCTTCATATTTAATCACTAAGCAAATATATGCCTTCACATGCAACAATAAATATCTGACTCAAGCCAGCCACTCACATTTACAGTGGTTGTTGTTCAGTCGTTCAGTCGTGTCCGACTCTTCGTGACCCCATGGACCAGAGCACGCCAGGCACGCCTATCCTTCACTGCCTCTCGCAGTTTGGCCAAACTCATGTTAGTAGCTTCGAGAACACTGTCCAACCATCTCATCCTCTGTCGTCCCCTTCTCCTTGTGCCCTCCATCTTTCCCAACATCAGGGTCTTTTCTAGGGAGTCTTCTCTTCTCATGAGGTGGCCAAAGTACTGGAGCCTCAACTTCAGGATCTGTCCTTCAGTGAGCACTCAGGGCTGATTTCTTTAAGAATGGATAGGTTTGATCTTCTTGCAGTCCAAGAGTCTCCTCCAGCACCATAATTCAAAAGCATCAATTCTTCGGCGATCAGCCTTCTTTATGGTCCAGCTCTCACTTCCATACATCACTACTGGGAAAACCATAGCTTTAACTATACGGACCTTTGTCGGCAAGGTGATGTCTTTGCTTTTTAAGATGCTGTCTAGGTTTGTCATTGCTTTTCTCCCAATTTCGTGACTGCTGTCACCATCTGCAGTGATCATGGAACCCAAGAAAGTGAAATCTCTCACTGCCTCCATTTCTTCCCCTTCTATTTGCCAGGAGGTGATGGGACAGTGGTACCTCGGGTTAAGAACTTAATTCGTTTCTGGAGGTCCGTTCTTAACCTGAAACTGTTCTTAACCTGAAGCACCACTTTAGCTAATGGGACCTCCTGCTGCCACTGCGCCACCAGAGCACGATTTCTGTTCTTATCCTGAAGCAAAGTTCTTAACCTGAAGCGTTATTTCTGGGTTAGCGGAGTCTGTAACCTGAAGCGTATGTAACCCAAGGTACCACTGTATTTCTGATGTAGTAAAGGGGCTCATTATTTTCCTCATTTTTAGAGCCATGCCAGAAGCTTGGCCTGGGCACTCCACAGTCAGTGGCCTGAACTGGGAGCTGAAGCCCTACATGTTGAGAGAAAATTGGCCCAGCTCTTACAATTTTCATCAGGCCAGGCCAATCCAAAAGCTTAATATTGCCTGCTGATGGCAGGGACTCATATTGCAGCCCCCTGTTCCTTTCTGTGCCCAAACCATAGCTAACCAGTTCGGTTTCCAGGCCTAGCGCATGAAGCTCCTGGCTCGAACTTTGGAGCCACTGGCAATTGCAAGCTTTTCTTTTGACTGTGCTGTTATGCACATGAGGTCAACCACATCCTGGAAGATTTATCTCTTCAGGAGGATGCAGTAAATTTCCCAAGATAACAGACACAAGACCATCATAAGAAAGTCACTGCACAAAAGTTTCAGATGGGCTTTTGTGTTTTTTTTAATGGATATTTGGGGCCATGGCTAGGAGATGGCATGGGACGGGACCATGGTGGTTCAGTATGGCAAACTGTCTTCGATAGTTAATGCACAGCTCTATTACACTTGCCATTATGAGCCAGACATGTCAGGGACAAGGGGGACATGAGTGCCTGGGATTGGAACATACGAAGATGTATTATACAGAGTTTGACCATTGGGCTGTCCAGCTCTGCATTTTTGACATGCTGATGAACAGCAGAATTCTGGTGCTTCAGACAAGGGTTATTGCAGATAGGAATACTGTGCAGCTTGAAGTGACTGGATGCATAAAAACTGACTCCTTTCAGAATAAAACATTGTCCATTCCCATATACTTGATTCAAGCTTTACTTGCAGAACTTTCTTCAAAACAGAACCAAAAACAGTAAATGATACACCCAAACAGTTGTACAATATCTTGCTCATATCCAGCATAGGTTCAGCCTCTTGAAATAACATTAAACAGGATTGAGATCAAAACTCTCTCCCCCTCCCCCCATTCTTGCCTCCATTGCAGCCTGAGGTTGTGTGCTCCTGGAGAGCTTCGTCATTTACACCTCCTTTGTTTCCTCTATGGCATTCAGAGAAATACTAACTCACAAAATGGAGACCCACAGGTTAACATATGCACAGAGTGCAATCCTGTCTCTTTCATGTGATCTAAGTCAGGAACATAACAGAGAATTATCAGCCAGCTAAAGTACAGAGACCACTACTTAAGCTTCAATGGAATCTTCCAGTTAAACCCTTTTCAGCAATACACAAAGGAATTCTCCAATTCAGTGTGAATTAAACAATTATACTTAACAAGGGCCATTCCCTGTCCGTCACCCCATAGTCTTTTATGCTCATAGGAACCAAATCCTAGGGGCCAAGGTCCCTTCAACCCCCCAATAAAATATTTAAGGGGGCTGCTCCCCAAGTTGATGGGCATTGCCATTCAAATGGTGTGCGTGCACCCTGATTATGTGGGGTGGGGCTCACCTCCCCCCAATATTTTATTCAAGTTGGCACCCCTGTTTATGCTACAATCCTATACATTTGTACCACGGAAGTCGAATGCCTTGTGAGTCGAATGTTTTGGCTTCCAAACGTCGTAAATCCGGAAGTGAGTGTTCCGTTTTGCGAACATTCTTTGGGACCCGAATGTCCAACGTGGGTTCCACAGCTTCCAATTGGCTGCAGGAGCTTCCTGCAGCCAATTGTAAGCCGTGTCTTGGTTTCTGAATGTTTTGGAAGTGGAATGGACTTCCGGAACGGATTCCATTCGACTTCCGAGGTATGATTATACTCCCTTCCCTGAAAGTGACCCCTATTGGGATTATTTCTGACTAGATTTGCACTATTAGAATTTAAGGAGTGAACTATTTTTTATCCATTACAATGTAGTCAAATGTAACCAAACTTTACAAAGGGGGCAAGGAAAGAGACACCTTGAAATGAAGTTTAATTTTGTGTTCTCTCAGAAATCTAGTGAGTGGAATATATTTATTGGTTATACACTAGACAATAAATGCATCAAGCAGGATCCTTGATATAACAGGGCAGACATTGCAGAGCTTGATATAACAATTTCAGAGATAAAATCTTGAGCTTTCCTTGGCTCTGGCTCAATGGAGAGATTACTGAAGTATTAATGCTACTGGTATTGCATCAAGCTCAGACAAATGAAGCACCCTTTGTCCCAATCTGTTGTTAGTCTATATAGACAAAATGTATTGGGCTATACTTGTTGTATTCTGTTCAATTAAACAGGCTGAGATAAGACCTATACTGTTCCTCCAGTATAGGAAATCTGACAGCAGAGGATGAAAAATTATCCTGGAGTGTGCCAATACACTTGACAAATGAAATACATCAAGAGCTTAAATGAAGTCTTGTACTTTAATCTCCTGACTTTCATTAGAGCATAGCACTTTTCCTTTCTAATGTTTGCACTCCTTTTTCTTTTCTTTCTTTCTTTTTTAGGTCACTAGAACAAGGACAAACTCTACCACTTGGTTGCTCATTAGCAATTCCTTTTGCAGAGGTAGCTGTTGCACTACATAAAAACCCCAGCCTCGTCAACAAGAGAGAAAGATTGAAAGATAGATCACTATTATAATAATACATCTGAGAGCTAGTTTATGCAGCCTGATTGATGGTGCTTGACTGAGACATAAGGTGGGTGCAACCCATGGGCTGTGCTTTGCCAACCCCAATGTACAAAATTATATTTAGACTCAGAACTTGTGGAAATATAAGACACTGGCTTCTTTACATGTCAAACTGCAGCTTTGCGCAAATTAGGAAATGTGCAAGTTCCGGGGGGAAAGATTGCAATAGCGTTGCTATTCCCCACTCATTTGGATGCTGTGGCTGAGCTAAGCCACAGGCTCATGGCTTAACTATCCCAGAGAAACCATGAGTCCTAAACCATACGAAAACCTTGGTTACATCTCTTGGTTAGTTTGGAGAGAGCTAAACTATGAGCCAAGGTTCAGATGCCATGCAAAATGACTATGAACAAGCAAAGCACCTGTGTTCTCCTCTCTGTGAACCTGCAGAACTCATGCGTTCATACTAAGCAATAGTTTGGCTCAGCTTGACTTTATGTATTTATGTCTAGATCAAGTAATAGTACCACTCTATTCTGCCTTGGTCAGACCACACCTGGAATATTGTGTCCAGTTCTGGGCACCCCAATTTAAGAAGGATGTTGACAAGCTGGAACACATGCAGAGGTGGGTGACCGATATGATCAAAGGTCTGGAACTGTTCCTTATGAGGAACGCTGGAAGGAGCTGGGTATGTTTATCCTGAGAAGTGATGAGATATTTGAAGATGGCTATCATAAGGGCTGTCACATGGAAGAGGGAACAAGCTTGTTTTCTCTTGCACTGTAGGGTAGGACTTGAACCAATGGATTTAAATTGCAAGAAATAAGAATCTGACTAAACATCAGGAAAAACCTTCTGACAGCAAGAGCTGTTTGACAGTGGGACAGTCTCCCTTGGGAGGTTGTGGGCTCCCCTTCCTTGGAGGCAGTTAAGCAGAGGTTGGATGACCATAAGTCATGGATGCTTTAGCTGAGATTCCTGAATTGCAAGGGGTTTGACCAAATGACCCTTGGAGTCCTTTCCAACTCTACAATTCTATAATTCTATATCCTATCTATCTATCTATCTATCTATCTATCTATCTATCTATCTATCTATCATCTTTACAAGTCATATTCTTAATGGGTGAAAAAAACAACTCTTAAGATTCCTTATATTGCTGGCCAACTATCTAACCCCTGGTGGTTCATAAAATGGCCAGTAGTGAGGGCTCAGTAACACTGTCAGGTTTACCGTGCCCTAATACACTTATGATGACCTTCCATCCTCCAACCTTCAAATGCTGTTGATAGATTTACTGCGGGGAACTCGAGGAGCTAGCTCTTATTTCCCCTATTTCCTGGGTGAGCAAAGCAGCCTATAAACCCCTAGGAGGTGTTGAAGGTGTTGTGTCGTGGGTTCTGATAGCAAGAAGTCCAGCAACACTTCTTAGTGAAAACAGCTCTTTATTGTAAGGGATCAGACAAGACTGGGGATAGGGGGTAGGGAAAGCTCTATTTATAGACACATTGGGACTGAGGGAAAAGATACATTTTAGCGGGAACCAATAATATTCAAACTTTCCGGCGGGACCCAATCAGGCTGTGGATTGTGATAGAACACTTCAAATTGACCAATAACAATACTTTACCCTGCTGCCAGAATATCTTATTTAATACACAACACTCCCCCGCACCTAGTTGAGACTATACACGTAATCTTTCAAGTATTGCGGAGGTCTTCGAGTCCTACCGGATCGCCTAACCCCCGGTGTGTCACTCCTTGGACTATCCGTGGTCAGACTTCTCTCTCCAATAACCTCGGGTACCTCAGCTGGAGCTGTGTCACTAGCTGACTCTCTAGGCTGACTAGTTGTTTCCGGGTTAGGTTCATCAGTGGTGATCTCGGTTTCCTGACTCTCGGAGCCCTCCACCCCCTGTGGCCCGGAGTCATCCTGACTAGACTGCTGCGATTCACCGGACGCCGGCAGAGTTGTGCGCGGCTCCTCCCCCCTCGGGCTTACCCTGCTTGGGAACCGGCGCCTTAGCTGGTCAATGTGGCGGCGCATTACTCTGCCATCCTCTAACGTCACAAAATATGACACTGGCCCACTGGGTCGGGT